>OY744608.1:29532282-29674782 GCA_963556255.1 Allolobophora icterica | reverse complement strand
CATGTAACAGGAAATTGAGTTTAGTGGCTTTTGGTGCAGCCTACTTATTCTTTGTCAAACGAAGGTGGTGGCATTAACAGTTGCAAGAGAAAAATCGAATCCGAATGTAAGCTTAGAGTTTTTTTTTAAATACGCGAACCGAAGAATTTTTCACCATTGAGCATCTAAGAGGTGTATTATATTTAACCCTCTATGAAACCTATTTTTAAAAACATTTTCTTGATTTCATTGAAAATATATAAAATTGCAACATAGCAGTGGTAAACAAATGCCCGCT
The DNA here is from genome assembly GCA_963556255.1 of Allolobophora icterica. NCBI lineage: Eukaryota > Metazoa > Annelida > Clitellata > Crassiclitellata > Lumbricidae > Allolobophora > Allolobophora icterica. The sequence continues at coordinate 29,674,505 of OY744608.1, read as the reverse complement.
GAGCAAAGACTAAGCTTAATATATATCTGGAGATGCAGTTACAAGTCCGGTAGCGCATAAGTGCAAAAATGCACTACAAGGTGAGTAAGGTGATAGTGCAAAAATGCACTTCAGGCCCATATAGGGTTTTAGTCTGTCAAGGAATGATTGCAGTCAACAAAGACATTGAGCGACCGTATTCCACAACCCATGTCGCTAAGTGTGACTGCCTATCTGGCCAAACTCTAACTGACGGAGTGAATTCCTTAAAACAAAGCGCAATGAGACAACGAATATTTTCAGACCTTCTAACATTAAGTCAGATACAATTTTCTGCTTGCTCTAGCACAAAAAGTTTGAAGAGAAAGGAGTAACATTGTTTCGCTGTTTTCTTGAGAAAGTTGAATCAGATCATGATGATATGATCCACTTTAGTCAAATACGCTGGAGGATCAGAGCACCCGCACAAAACAGATTCTGGTCACGGCAGGAGGAAATACAAAATATATTGTCTGGAGGAGAATTGAAAACTGTATGCTTTTTGGATGACAATTTATGATTAAATGACTTGACTTTTATGCTAGCATATCAAAATTCAGGGCCGACTTTGAATGTCAAACTTCAAGAAAAGATTCCCAGTTGGCTAACAAAATGTATGAGCAAGTAGTTGCATTCGTTCAAAAGTTGCAGCTTATTCAAAACCGATTGAGTTTGAAAAAGTTGTGCAGCACATTTAACTTACTGAAGCTACTAAAACAGTTTTCCAACACAATTGACCGGACCTATACTGAAACAGTGAGCCATGCCAGTGCTCTAAATTACTCGTAAACGTCTTGCATGAGTTCACACACAGATGAACATATTTCACAGAATATAATAATGATATGAAGCTGCATGCTTGGAACTTTAAAACTGTTCCAAGTTGATGTTCCAGAAATATTACAAATTAAACTTTCCAACAACACAACCTTTTAACATTCTATAGACGGTATATACTGGCCCGGTTGGCTACAATGGTTAAAGCATACGTCACATGCTCCTCTTTGCGTGAGGTTGTCCGTTCGCATAACGACGGTGACTGAGTTAAGAGATTTGAATCTCGTGATAGCACGGTCCACACACGGGGAACTCAAATGGCGTGGCACTTATTCAAACAGGCAGCGGTGGTGAAGGATCTCACCCGATCAATTCATTGAAAAATGAGCATGGTCGAGGCCATACGGTCGCTATATAAAAACGTGCACATAGGCGTTATCAAATAAAATTATGTGTAACCTTGCGCTTAGATAAACTGAGCTACTTAGCAGTACGTATTATTTGTGAACAACTTTTCTATAGAGTGACCTGATTTAAAAATGCCTACATTCAACAATAGTTCAAAATAATGTTTGTTTACATTGAACGTTAAGATATTTATTGTTTTGGTTCCTTTGTGCAGATTTCTATTAAACAATAATGCAATCAGTAGGACTAGTTCCCTAAAACCAATAAGAACATAGTGAAGTTCATGAAGGAAAAACTGAGAGTTGATATTATGTATTCAACAAGGGTGGACCGAGACATTATTCGGATAGTCAGTTGGAAGCCGGTGTGGCTGTTGTGCAAGATGTTTCTGGTACCCGCTGTCTTTGCTTCTGAGTGTGTTACGTCACAGCTCTCTCTCTCCCTCTCCCTCTTTGCCTTTGGCCTTCGCTGTCTTTCTGTCTGTTTGTTACATCATCTCTCTCTCTCTCTCTCTCTCTCTCTCTCTCTCTCTCTCTCTCTCTCTCTCTCTCTCTCTCTCTTTCTATCTGGTTCTCTCCGTCTTTCCTTCTGTCCCGTATACGTCACTGCTCTTCTGTTTGTTAATCACTGCTCCGTCTCTCTGTTTGGTACCCGCTGTCTATCCTATTGTTTATTACGTCACTTCTCTCTCTCTCTCTCTCTCTCTCTCTCTCTCTCTCTCTCTCTCTCTCTCTCTCTCTCTCTCTGTCTCTCTGTCTCTCTCTCTGTCTCTCTCTCTCTCTCTTCTGGCCCCGCTGTCTCTCCTTCTGTTTGTAAGGTCGCAGCTCTCCAGTCTTGTTGTCAAGACCTTAAACCTCAAGACCAAGACCAAGACCTTGAACCTCAAGACCAAGACCAAGATTTTGAACCTCGAGACCAAGACCAAGACCAAGATCTTGAACCTCGAGACCAAGACCAAGACCAAGATCCAAAAAATCACATTCAGCCCAAGACTTCTTTTCCTTAAAAAAATTGTCAAATCGGACTACTCGCTATTTTAATGAAAACGTGAGTCTTTATTTTATTCAATCAAATTAACTTTAAATGCAGACTGCAGAGAATTCAGAATTCGTAGTTACAAAAGTCCTTCATGCAAAATGTTATTCCAAATGCCTTTTGTATTTTATAGAAACCAATTCGCTCAGAATTTTCTGACCTCATAAAAATTACATTCTTTTGTTACATCATGTGAAAAAATACTTTCTATAGGTGCTGAAGTCCTGGCACACACCGTAGCTTTTCAAGCACTGGATTTAAATGTACAAATCGTGAGCCTTTTGTAAATCCTCCCATAGTTTATCAGACCGTCTGGCTCAGAAAAGTCTCGGCAGTGCTTCCAGATAAATATAACTTAGTTGCTACTGCCAATGGGTTTTCCTGACCAACAAGACTTGTATCCGTCCGTAGGTATTTGTCGTAGGCTATGATGCAAACAGGCTTGATAAATTGTTTAATTCTTGAGTTTAGTTAAATGACTGTTCATATTGACAGCCGGTCTTGGTCTTGGTCTTGCGAGACCAAGACCAAGACTTTGAACCTCAAGACCAAGACCAAGACCAAGACCAAGACTAAGACTTTTGGTTTCAAGACCAAGACCAAGACTTTTAAAACGAACTCGAGTGCACTCGAGACCAAGACCTTGATCTTGAGGACAACAAGTCTGCAGCTCTCTATCTTTGTCACCAGATTTCTCTCACTCTGTTTCTACGTGACTACTCTCTCTTTGTCTTTGGCTTCAGCTGTCTTTCCTTCTGTTTGTTACATTCTTTTGTTACATCATTTCTCCTCTGTCTCTGTCTCTGTCTGTCTCTCTCTCTTTCTCAGCAGAGCTATCAGTATCGCGATTCAGAATCGCAATAACTTGGTGTCGCCGATATATTTTTCGTTATCGCAGCGAGTTTCGGCATCACGCGGTGTGCGGTTACAGTCAAGTATTCTATAACAAATTCGCAATTTAACCGGCCTTCAGTCGCTTAGCAATAAGATATACAGCCAAACAGCAACCTGCAAACTAGCAGCATATGCAGTTGATGCACACGTAGGCTGTAGGCTGGAAGCTGCAGGTTACATCGTTTGAACTGCACTACGCATCCACTCGATTCATATGATACATTTCCTCAGCCTGAAATGAAAGTAAACGCGAGATTGGCTTTGGTTGGTGCCTTGAAGACCCCCTCCCTCCCAGAGCTATCATGTATCATAATTATATGGTCTCGTGTATGGCCACGAGACCATCCAAGTTTGCAGGTTTGTTCTGTTGCCATATAAAGTTTTTCTATACCTGATTTCATAATAAACTAATCAAATCCACTCTAATTAGACAGACCAATCGCATCCAATCTAATCTAATCTTTTCAAATTTAATTCAATTACTACTGGCGACACCTATGTAAAGGCAATAGCGACACAATTTCCGTGATTCCTGACCAACCACTAATTAGAAGGCCTTTGCTGGCGCATTCAACATCAGTTTAATTGGAGTTGATGACTGAAAAGAAGACATGCAGTCGTTCCGTTCAGCAACAGCACGAACAACGAAAAGGACAACCACCACCTAGCTGTGAACAACGAAAACAAATTGCAGCCCTGAATGCATTCATAGCCCGACTAAGGAGGAGAGGCAGCCAAAATGCCGCCTGCGTCAATTATAGGTCTATATCTCTCTCTGTATCTGTCTGTCTGCTTTGCATCTGTCTGTCTGTCTCTGTCTGTCTGATTGTCTGTCTGTCTGTCTCTCTTTCTCCCTTACACATGTAAGACACGAAGACAGGATACACGCGACCATTGACAGCAAGAGCAACAATTATGTGTGCAACTCAACAGACAAACAGACAAACAGACAGACAGACAGACAGACAGACAGACAGACAGCAATTACGTAGAGAGCATAGTGATTACATAAGCGCATAGGCTGAGCAAGACATTCTCTATAATAATAGTGTGAAAGGCTTTGATTAGCTTTGAATGTCGTGAGCGACTCGTGACGGCATCAAGGGAGTCATGCGTGGTATTAATCTTTAAAACGGCCTCAGTGACAACGATGGCCAATATAACGAAACAGAGGCGCCTCCTCGACGAAACGAATGGCTAACATTTGAGATCTCCCTTCGACCATCGTTTAACAGGCCGCGTGTACCAATACAGCGATGTATCGATATACACTGCATTTTATCACCGAAGTATTCAAGTTTAATACATTGCCTTTTTGCTACTGAATAAGGTTAGCTACTTTATCCATTGAACCCAGAATATAAGCTTACATAGATCATATATGACTACAGCAACTCTATACTCTATGGACTTCCTGATTATACACTGCTTCCTTTAAGTGGAATAATGCATCAGGCTGCAGAACTGTGTCTTGGACTGTCGTACCGAGACCATTATAACACCTGCTCTTCGATTACTACGCTGGCTTCCTGCACGTGAGCGTATCCGCTTCAAGCTAGCACTTCTCGTGTAGGTCTACAAAGCACGTGCAAATCATCTGCCATCCTACTTTATCTTCTATCATTACAACCTGTAGCTCTGTTCTGGAAAATATGTTCTTCCTGGTACAAGTCTATGACCAGCGTTCATTCTCAGTTGCTGGTCCATCCATTTATAACTCTCTACCTCTTCATATTCACAACTCTCCCACCGAATAACGAACTTTCGCTTTAAGCTGAAAATTTATCTCTTCCAGTTTATTTACGGTTCACTATCTCTACATAGCCAAAGAAATGCTCATTTCATGCTTTTTTAACATAGTTTGAAATATGTAAAGTATTCTAAAAATTATTAATTGTTTCAAATGTATGATTAGAAATTGTTTTAAAATATCCGCATCAATGTTAGTTCTCATCATAGCTTTGCTTTGACGGAATGATTTTAAGTAAGTTAGTACATTCTTTAAACCGGTTGCAGAAGAGAAACACTCTGGTGTACAAGCATCTAATACATACGTATACAAAATCAGTGAGAGGTAGCAAGCCTACAGCATTCTTCCTGTAAATGTTTTCCTCATATTATTGTCTACAAGAGTCAGGACCCTGTCATGAGACAGTGGGCGGAGGGTAAATCTCCTTTTAATCAAGGAAGAACGCAAGACATAACTATGTTTGGCAGCCACAAGAAGGGCGTCTAACTAATTGCATACTCGTTTATTAGTATTTCGGTAATTTATTAAGCGAGTAAAGCTATGGCTAATTTCATTCGGGTTTCTTCACTTACGCAGCTGTTGACTTTTTTCTGCTCGTTCATAAGTCTTAATTCAAAGAGTTTAAATATATTAGTGAAAACATTAGAATTGATAATATCAAGAGCTCAACAGTTAAATTAAATCTACTCGTTGCAACCAAAAGGTTCGTAAGCATCTTCTTTGACACGTGATTCAGTGACAGAATGGGGAATTGGGGATGGTGTTAAGGCATCAGGTGGAAACATCCCCAGAGGTCAGGAACTGATGGGTGTCATTGCCTTATACCCATGCGTTGCTCTTTCGTGGAGCCAAAGACACATAGACAACTGCTCACACATGCCTATGTGCCCAACTGCCCATGCTTCCATACAGAAATTCAAAAAACAATTTTCAAAAACTAGCAGAATTAATAGCATCATGTCGTCTCTCTGTGCAATACTTCTTATAATCGCATTCGTAAGGCGGTCAGGTCTTGCGACCGCAGCACTTTAAATACGATAACATAGCAATTGAAAGCAGTAAATCTTCTCCGAGCTTAATTAGAATGATGAAATGCCTTTCGATTACACTGTGATGGACGGTTGGGGGTGTATGACGAAGCAGCTGGCGTTAATCGAAGGCCAGTATATCGACCGAAACTACAATGTCTTCTGTGCATGAAATACTACAAATGCAGACAGCGATTGAAACGTCACGACCTGAGTGCAATTACCCAGCGGGCATTTAGTGCAATACAATTGTGCACGTAATACAATTATAGTGTGACATGGTTCGGTAGAATATTTCGCATACACTTCGTCTTGCTCATCTCCATTCGAAGTGCAAATAACAGCTATCTTCAGCCGCATTCGTTGTTATTATTATTTTGCCAGAGATAGGGAGAATCCCTCAGGCTCCTAGAAGCAATTCCGAAGAATTACGGTCGCTACTGGGGCTCGTGTTGTGCATGATACAATGTGCCCCTGAATGCAGTTGCATTGTATAGTTGTGTGCAGATTGAGAGGCGCTGGAATAAATGCGCGGTCTCCCGAGGATCGCCGGTGGCGGTGGTAATTATTATTATTAATATTATTATTATCATTATTATTTTTTTCCCCTGAGGTACTTCGTTCCCTCAAGGTCTTAGAGATTAAATTAGTTGTTTTTTCCGGAATTATCATTATTATTATTATTATTATTATTACTATTATCATTATTATTACTACTACTACTACTACTACTACTACTACTACTACTACTACTACTACTACTACTACTACTACTACTACTACTACTACTACTACTACTACTACTACTACTACTACTACTACTACTACTACTACTACTACTACTACTACTACTACTACTACTACTACTACTACTACTACTACTACTACTACTACTACTACAACTACTACTACTACTACTACTACTCCCCCTATTAATATTATTATTATTTTATTATTATTATTTTTATTATTATTATTATTATTTCGCATTTATTGAATGCCACTATCCAATGACCAAGCATCAATCGATGGCGCTGAGTAAAATAGTGAGTAAAACACTTGCCCAAGACCCCTACACATTAACCGCCACAGGGGGGTGGGGGGTGGGAGGGTCGAACCCGTCCTCTCGGCGTTACAGGGCGATCGCTCTAACCAATCAGTTTCTGTGTCCCATCATTCGTTTTGCCCGCATTGGACCCATAAAAGGGCCATCAGAGCTACCACCCGTGGGGCCACGATGTGGGTCCGCTATACGTGCCCAAATAAGCGTGACTGATTCTGTATAACACTGCTTCGAAACCCTTTATAGAAAACACTTGGTTTCCTTGACCCTTGAATGAGTTGCGCTGAGTTATGAGTTTCTCACACCTGGTTAAATAACGATGATGCATCGGACCAGGACATTGCCACGCTTCTTAAACACAACGGCGCCGTCCTACACTTAAACCTTTATATATAATGTATCATATATAATATAATATATACATATATCATATATCATATGCATGTATGCTATATGTATATACTGGACAACTCAGTGCGTAATAAAACATTTCCCATAGATCTACTGTCCCAGACTTTCTATGCTCGTTGTTGAGTCAAACAGTAATTGCCATGTATGCACAGACGTTTTTAGCTTATGTAATATATATATATATATATATATATATATATATATTAATAAAATAAAAACTTATACTTTATATAGCGCACTCAGTGGTGATCTTCACGGTCGGACATTTCTCTTCGTAAATCAATTTCTGTTTTCCTTTTGTTGCCATTTCCAATAACAGACGCTTTATCGAATTACTTTCCACGGAGGAGAACTTGTCGCACGAACTACTTGGAAAAGAACTTGTCGCACGAACTACTTGGAAAATGTGGAGAAGGGGGGGGGGGAAGAAAGAAGAGCAACAGAGAAGAGGTGGAAGAAAAACAAGAAGTTAAATAAGAAGAAAGAGGAGAAGAAGATGATGAAGAAGAAGAAGAAGTAGTAATAATAGTAGTAGTAGTAGTAGTAGTAGTAGTAGTAGTAGTAGTAGTAGTAGTAATAGTAGTAGTAGTAGTAGTAGTAGTAGTAGTAGTAGTAGTAGTAGTAGTAGTAGTAGTAGTAGTAGTAGTAGTAGTAGTAGTAGTAGTAGTAGTAGTAGTGGTAGTGGTAGTAGCAGTAGAGGAAGAAGAAGAAGAAGAAGATGATGATGATGATGATGATGATGATGATGATGACGACGACGACGATGATGATGATGATGATGATGATGAAGATGATGATGGGGTGATGATGGTGCTGATGATGATGATGATGATGATGATGATGATGATGATGATGATGATGATGATGATGATGATGATGATGGTGATGATGATGGGGTGATGATGGTGATGGTGATGATGATGATGATGATGATGATGATGATGATGATGATGATGATGATGATGATGATGATGATGATGATGATGATGATGATGATGATGATGATGATGGTGATGGTGATGATGATTATGGGGTGATGATGGTGGTGGTGGTGGTGGTGATGATGATGATGATGATGATGATGATGGGGTGATGATGGTGATGATGATGATGATGATGATGATGATGATGATGATGATGGTGATGATGATGGGGTGATGATGGTGGTGGTGGTGGTGATGATGATGATGATGATGATGATGATGATGATGATGATGATGATGATGATGATGATGATGATGATGATGATGATGATGGTGATGGTGATGATGATTATGGGGTGATGATGGTGGTGGTGGTGGTGGTGATGATGATGATGATGATGATGATGATGGGGTGATGATGGTGATGATGATGATGATGATGATGATGATGATGATGATGATGATGATGATGATGATGATGATGATGATGATGATGATGGTGATGATGGTGGTGGTGGTGGTGGTGATGATGATGATGATGATGATGATGATGATGATGATGATGATGATGATGATGATGATGATGATGATGATGATGATGATGATGATGATGATGATGATGATGATGATGATGATGATGATGATGATGAAAAAGATGAACAAAAAGATGAAGAAAAAGATGAACAAAAAGAAAAGAAGACAAGATGAGAAGTAAGAGCAGAATCCAAGAGGATCAGAAGCGCACAAGAACAAAGACGTTGGAGATTTGGAGGAAAATGTGTCAGCCGAGAATAAGAAGAAGAACGCCAGTGAAGCGTGAATGCGCTCTGTGAGATGCCTATACACATATGTCGTTCGTTCATTGATGCGAAACGCCTGACGCTCAATAAAATGAAACGGAGAAGTCAGTGGGGCGTAAAAGACGCCCGTGTTAATCGTGATGCGTGAGACTCGCCCGCTGCGTCCTCCCACAAGAATTCAATCAGATGGAATTCGACGAGGCTTATTGCTGCATATCTCGACCGAGTTTGACTGAGCTGCATGCCAAGAGCTGAAGGAGTTGAACAATACGTTTTATCGTTAAGAACCGGAAGACGGCAGGTCATGCTCACAGATGGCAGTTCCGGTGAAACATAAAATAAGTGTTACCCTGGTAGCCGAACATAATGTAACTTTTCGGTTTATCCATTGATACCAACTCAATTGACTGACTTGAAATCCATGATGTTTCAATCTTGTTGCGTACAATCAAATAAAGGATCTGAACCAGAAATGGGAACTGTGGTTATGAGTCTTTTAATCACCAGCACTTGTGAATAAGTCCTTTTCATCAGGACTCAGATGGCTGTGTATCAGAAAGGCGACGAATTCAGTGAAAATGAACGAGGAATTGAATTATTAAATGATTAAACGATTGAACGAATGATTAGGTGCGTGAATGATAGATTGAATGAATGGTTGATTAGTTGATGTATTAATTTTCTGATTTAATGAGTTGTGTTTCATCATGGATCATGTCTTTGATTTATTGATGTATTCGATGATCGACTGACTGGTCAAATGATATTCGGATGGGTGGACGGGTGGGTGGATGGATGGATGGATGGATGGATGGATGGATGGATGGGTGGATGGGTGGATGAATGGATGGACGGATGGATGGATGAATGCATGTGAGTATGATGTATATATACTGACTGGTGAATTGATGCAGGAATATATGCACAGGTGTATGGAGCATGGTTGCATGGATGCGTAAATGCAAGTGTGCATGGATGCGTGGATGCACGTGTGGATTGATGTACGGATAGATGGACGGTTGCATGGCTGGAGCCATTGGTCCATCGATGGTCGTAGGAATGATGGATGGCTTAAGAAATGGATGATTAGATGGATGGAAGATGGATGTACGCCAGCTGGAATCTTTGCTCCTTTGATTGTGCGAGCACATACACAGATAGACGAATACAGAATTCCTGAAACCTATATGGCCATTGAGCAAAAGTAAAATATAGTATCAAAACAAAGACATACAGATATACAGAAGGCGACAGAGAGACACAAAAAGTGACAGCGAGACATACCTATATGCATACGTGCATTACTCATATATACATACATATAATTATTCAGGAAGACAGACAGACAGACAGACTGACCGACTGACCGCCTGACTCATTGACTGACTCATTGACCGACTGGCTGATGGACGTACAGACTGACTCACTCACTGACTGACTCACTGACTGACTGGCTGACGGACTGACTGACTGACTGACTCACTCACTCATTGACTGACTCACTGACCGACTGGCTGACTGGCTGACGGACTGACAGACTGACTGACTCATTGACTGACTCACTGACTGACTGGCTGATGGACGTACAGACTGACTCACTGACTGACTCACTGACTGACTGGCTGACGGACTGACTGACTGACTCATTGACTGACTCACTGACCGACTGGCTGACGGACTGACTGACTGACTGACTCATTGACTGACTCACTGACTGACTGGCTGATGGACGTACAGACTAACTCATTGACTGACTCACTGACCGACTGGCTGACGGACTGACTGACTGACTGACTCATTGACTGACTCACTGACTGGCTGGCTGATGGACGTACGGACTGACTCATTGACTGACTCACTGACCGACTGGCTGACGGACTGACTCACTGACTGACTCATTGACTGGCTGACGGACGGACTGACCGACTGGCTGACTGATTGACTGCCTGCCTGATTGAAGCAAAGTTTACAGAAACGCACAGCGTCAAAGAGCGATCGAGCAGAAAGAGATAAGCAGACATAGACGGACAGACTGAGACTAAAATAGAGGCTGTGAGACAGTTTCAGTGAAAGAGAAACAGGCCAGACGAGACTGAGACTCATACAGACAGATCATACAACGCATAGGAAAAACAGCGCAAAGAGACAGCTACAAAACATAGACATAGGGAAAGAGAAAAACATAAAACACAAACTAAGACACAGACAGACAGACAGGCAAACAGACAGACAGAGACGTGGGTGGATATAGACCTGGGCGGAAGGACAGACAGGCAGGGACGCAGAGACAGAGTAAGAATAAACAAGGAAAGTCATAGACAGGGAAAGTCATAAGACAATTATTACAGAGGTCTTATATAGCGCCCCTTCAAGGTTATCAACTCAGGAGCACTCTTGTTCACGTGACTATTCTTAATGATTTTCATGTCTTCAAAGTCGTTGCTACGTCCTGATCAGCGTTGTGCAGAGGGAGCCACTGGTTACTGTGACTGGTGTGTGTGCATGTCTTGTAGTTACGACCGAGAAGAATCTTAGCATTACTGAAGGCAATGCGGAAACTGTTGAACTTATCGCTCTTAAGAAACTGTGTCATCATATTATATGATTGTGTTCAGATATATACATGCATGCACACATACATGCATCCGTACATCAGTAAAAACGAAGAATAGGGAGAGATAGCGTCTCTCTGTCTGTCTGTTTGTCTGTCTGTCTCTGTCTCTGTCTGTCTGTCTCTGTCTCTGTCTCTGTCTCTGTCTCTGTCTCTGTCTCTGTCTGTCTGTCTGTCTGTCTGTCTGTCTGTCTGTCTGTCTGTCTGTCTGTCTCTCTCTCTCTCTCTCTCTCTATATATATATATATATATATATATATATATATATATATATATATATATATATATATATAGTGCATATATAGAGTTCATAATTATATAATTATATAATATTCATATAATCTAATTATATATTCTATATAAAGAATTCATATTATATATGTGGTCGTTGACCACAAAGGCTATTCATGTCGCATCCGTCTTAATCCATCTTGATCCTCTTGAACTGAGGCTGCTGCAGCTGTATAGCATCATACATCGCAGTCGTAACTATCGCCATCGCCTGCGTCCGCATCTATTGGCTGAGAAGAATCACATGCATCACGAGATCAAAGTGTGCGGGACCGCATCACTTGACGGCTCCGAACAAAGGTCAGGAAGGTCATCTATGTGTGGCTTCTAATGTGTCGCGGTCGGCCACAGAGCCAAGTCGGCGGCATGCATATGAAAAATCAATTCTCTTGCCGAGGCAGTCATTTCCATCTGAGGTCAGGGATTAAGGGTCCGGTCTTTGCTTCGAATGCGTGACCAGGGTTTTAATTAACGCCGTCGTTAATCGCCCTCATTATGCATTCAGTCTCAGCATTCGCTATCATTATTAAATTTCTGGGAATTCTCTTTGCTGATGTAAATAGACCGACAGAATTGGTGCGGTGGATTTGACTCTTTGGGTAGTGGGGCGCGGACGCTACGAAGACAGAGGTCGATAAAGAATATAGGAATTAACCGAAGGACGAAGACAGAAAATAAAGAAGTAAAAGAAGAAGAAGAAGAAGAAGAAGAAGAAGAAGAAGAAGAAGAAGAAGAAGAAGAAGAAGACGAAACCATTTTTACCAGGACTGCACTATTTAGGCATTAATCAGTTGATAATTATATATTACATGCATGCATATAAATATTATATATATATATATATATCATTTGAAGCAATAAAGAAAGATGTTATGTTATGTTATGTTATATAAGTACGGGTGTTTAAGGGTTGAAAAACTGGAAGAAAGAAGAGTAGGAGGGGTCTAGAGGAGCACGTAAGAAGTTGGAGGAGTGCGCGTGGATGAAGAGAAGGAGCCAGATAAAGAGAAATAGGAAGAAAAGAGATACAAATTACGAGGAGAAAAGGCAGAGGAAATATAAATAAATTGAACTATTAGAATTCAGCTTAGGATGGAAGGACATAGAAAACGAAAAGGAAGGAATGAGATTTAAATGAAGGTGAAGAGAAAATGTAGAAAAAGAAATGCAATGATTCCAGGAAGATGAAGAAGGGAAAAGGTAGCGATAAGGAAGAGGATTTGGTCGTTCTTGGCTCATCTCCTTTTCGGTCTCGGCAGTTTACTCAAGACTGAAAACCGAACTTGTAAAGCTATATCATTCATATCCTGGTTTCGCTTATGCACCATCTCATGAACACCATCATGAGCAGTTTCAACCGTAGCACCATGCTCTTTCCCTTTAGCCTGACCCTCAGATTCTGACTCTTGCGGATTTTATTCATATAGCGCTGGTGTGAAGGTGGTCTCCATGACGCAGATTTTGTGTTAGAAATTTCGGAGATTTTCATTTAAGTTACATTTACATAGGAACAGAAAAATAAAACAAGACAAAGAATCCACGAGGAAACAAGAATAGCACGCATAATTTGCGTGGGGGGTCCATAGAATAGTGGTAACATCACTGGCGTGATGAGTAGAAGGTAGCGGGATCGCTTCCCGCAACCCTCTCAAAGGTTCACTCAGCCTATCATTCGCGAGATGACGCGTTGTGAAAATGAGATGTAGAACGTGATGGACGCCTTGCATGGCTGCCGTATACAGTTAAATTCGACTCCTGTGAAAACTTGTGATCATCCGTTCATACTGATTTGTAATCATACTGCGTAATTGTCAGTTTGAAAATATTAAACGAAGATTATTATTATTGTATGAAGAACGATTAAGGAACGGTAACATGAGTGGGAGAAACGCTAGAAAGAAACTGAAGGAAGAAAAGGAATGAAAACGAAAGGCAAGACTTGGAAATAGAGAAGATGCACATAATATAGGAATTAGAAGAGAGAGAGACAGAGAGAGAGAGAGAGACAGACAGACAGACAGAGAGACAGACAGAGAGACAGACAGAGACAGAGACAGAGACAGAGTGCGATAGAGACAGAGAGACAGAGAGACAGAGAACAGACAGACAGACAGAGAGGAGTTTGACGTGTTTGAGGAGGGATACTGGAGGAGGAGATGCGGACGGAGGATGGTAGGGCTGGTAGGAATGTGGAGGACGAAGGGGATTGGGCTTTTGTTTACGACTTGGCTGACCCGTAACTCGAGAGCAACAATGTTCTGCCGGCACTGGATCCCAATTACAGGAAGGTCTCTTCTGCTCATTGTCAGAGACGACGGTCCCTCCCTCCCCCTCCCTCTCCTTAGTCCTTGCCTCTCCCGATCGTCCGCTGTCTCTCCCTCCCTTGTCCTTTCTCTCTGTCTCCTCTATTCCTCTCAGGCATACTCTGCTCTATGGGCTCTATACATTCCATATAAAGCATGCATAATATATATATATATATATATATATATATATATTGTTGTTGACCACAAATGCTGTTCATGTCACAGTTATGGCTACCTCAGAAAGCAACTTATCCCCGTCAGGATGGTCCTCATTCCAACAATGTTCCTCCTCCCCCACCTCCTTCTCCTCCTTTCCCAGGTCATCACCGCCATTGTCATCATAACCATTCACACCACAAAATCCAATACAACAAGTGCCACCCTCCTGGTTGTCGTTGGCACCGCCAGCCGCAGCATCATCGGCACCATTCAGAAGACCACTTGTCACGGCGGCAGATCCATCAGAACAGACAGACAGACAGACAGACAGACAGACAGACAGACAGATTAACTGATTCACTGACTTGCTGACAATCGAAAGCAACTGAATGCTCAACCTCGGACGTCATAGTTTGACGTGGACCGCAGTTTTAAGCTGGTTTCTTGACGCCAGTGAGTTCTTGGTTTCGGGTCATATGAAAATGTAAAAAATTTCATCTCCTTCTTTAGGCATTTATATCGCCAATGGACGAATCCGAGAGGTCTTGGTCAACGTATTTACAGGACTCGCTAATGTACCCCAAGGCATGTTGGCCTACAGTTAATAATAATAATAATAATAATAATAATAATAATAATAATAATAATAATAATAATAATAATAATAATAATAATAATAATAATAATATATAATAATAATAATAATAATAATAATAATAATAATAATAATAATAATAATAATAATAATAATAATAATAATGATAACAGTGATAATAATAATAATAATAATAATAATAATAATAATAATAATAATAATAATAATAATAATAATAATAATAATAATAAAATAATGATGATTCTGATGAAAATCGCTTACTAAAAAAAAAAAAATAATAATAATAATAATAATAAAGGTACCTTTCCGTCAAACCCTGAAGACGAGGCCTGACCCTCCAGACAATTACCCTGCTCCTAAATAATTTTTTTCCAAATCCCGAGGGATCATTGATACCTCGGGTAAAAAAAAAATAAAAAAAAAAAAAATAATAATAATAATAATAATAAGACGATTTATATAGCGCCTTAACACAGCATGAAGAAAAGGGTGCTGTACGTGAGTTACCAAGACGAATCGCTAGTGAAAAACACAGGTAAAAAAACAAAATTCAGTAACACGAAAAAAGGAGATAAATGACGAGCTCAAAATATGCGATTGTCTGCAGCCACAGGTCTGTGTAGACTACTTCATGACGTTTGTCTGGCAAGTGTTATGTCGAATGAACAAACATGAGCCCATGTACAACGGATAGAAAAAGTATGATGTTATGCAGAAGTCCATGATTACGATCATACTGAGCATAGGCCTAGTTCCAGACAACATGCATCCGGGTAAAAGAACTCATTCGTCGTGCAAGCACTTTAGTCGCTTAATGGGGTTGTTGTATGTGTATGATATTAATTGAAACCCGTTAATTGGTCTCATGCATCGAACCAGACGCATTCCCATCGATCGAGCGAAACCCTTCAGACGATCCAGGATGCAGCAGCAGCGGCGGCGATTTCTAAATAAAGTGGACGCAGCTTGTTGGCAGCACGCCTCTGCTGCCTTAATGAATTATGAGCCCGAGGCGAAGATATTAGGACGTTTGATGGCATCAGATGTGTTTGAAAGAACATCAGATATAATACTCCAGGAAAGAACATTAAGTCACCAGGAGGCAGAAGACATCACAAACGCCCACCCCTTAAGACGGCTGCGTCTTGTTACGTTCTTCTTGTTCTTCATGTTCTTGTTCTTGTTCTTCTTGTTCTTTTTGTTCTTCTTCTTGTTCTTCTTCTTCATCTCCTCCTCCTTTTTCTTCTCCTCCTCTTCCTCCTTCTTCTCCTCTTCCTCCTCCTCTTTCTTTTCTTCTTCTCCTCCTCCTCCTCCTCCTCCTCCTCCTCCTCCATCTCCTTCTTCTCCTCCCGCCTCCTCCTCCTTCTTCTCCTCCTCCTTTTTCTTCCTCTTCTCCTACTCCTCCTCCTTCTTCTTCTTCTCCTCCTCCTTCTTCTTCCTCTTCTCCTACTCCTCCTCCTTCTTCTTCTTCCTCTTCTCCTACTCCTCCTCCTTCTTCTTCTTCTCCTCCTTCTTCTCCTCCTCCTCCTCCTCCTTTTTCTTCTTCTTCTCCTCCTCCTCCTCCACCTTCTTCTTCTTCTCCTCCTCCTCCTCCTCCTTCTTCTTCTTCTCCTCCTCCTCCCTCTCCTTCTTCTTCTGCTTCTTCTTCTTCTTCTTCTTCTTCTTCTTCTTCTTCTTCTTCTTCTTCTTCTTCTTCTTCTTCTTCTTCTTCTTCTTCTTCTTCTTCTTCTTCTTCTTCTTCTTCTTCTTCTTCTTCTCTTCCTTCTTCTTCTTCTCCTACTCCTTCTCTACCTTCTTCTACTTCTTCTTCTTCTTCTTCTTCTTCTTCTTCTTCTTCTTCTTCTTCTTCTTCTTCTTCTTCTTCTTCTTCTCCTCCTCCTCTTTCTTCTTCTTCTTCTTCTTCTTCTTCTTCTTCTTCTTCTCCTCCTCCTTTTCTGTTTTCTTCTTCTCTTCCTCCTTCTTCTTCTCCTCCTCCTTTCCTCCTCCTTCTTTTTCTTCTTATTCTTCTTCTTCTTCTTTTTCTTCTTTTTCTTCTTCTGTATAGGCTGCTCCAGACAGATGGTTAAAGAGCCACGAAATTCCTACTTAGAAGCCATATCATCGCCTCGTCTTCGTTGCTGGTATGTGCAGGGCGCCGTGAGTTGCCGAGTACAAAGAACGCCGATCCTGAGGTGAAGAAACCGGCGTCCATAATTCGATGAGGTGGTCTGGGGCCAAATCGTGAAGGCAGTTGTAGCTCAGTACCTCCACCTTGCACTTCACACTGTAGCTAATTGGAAGTCAATGGGGTTCATCACGCACAGTTTCAGAGATGTGGTCACACTTTCACTGTATACAGGTGCTTAGGCATTCAGAACCGGCTGGTAGTTTTCAGGTGTGATTTGACGACGCCAGACAGAACGCTGTTACAGTAGTCAAGATGACTTGTAGTGAAAACATGGATGAGCGCTCTAGCAGGGCCTACTGCCCCCCCCCTGTAAGTTGGAAGCAATCTCCCCTACTGTAAAGTCTTACGCCAAAACGGTACGCAGTTGACATAGGACGTAGAAGCGGCACGAGGACAGTTTAATAATGCGCGGTATTAATATTAGTTTACGATCAGGTAGAACGATCACCAGGCGCACGTGGCAGTATTTCGACACTGCTGCCTTCCACGCGAAGCTCTCAAGTCAGAACTCTGTACCGCCAGGGTACCAACGACTGAAACCTCTGCATGCAGACAATTTTGCAGATATCTTCGAGTCGGTTATTCAGCGGCCTCCTTGATAAGCATGCTCCCGGTTCAGAGTTCACTGTGCGACAGCGTTATCATCAGCCTTGGTTTGACAGTGAATGCCGTCAGACGAGACGGACGGACAGCTCGACGTTTGTTCCAACTTAAGGAAGTTGTCAGACGTAGAGATATAGTCGTCCACGGTTGTTAACTGGTTATTCTGCGTATACAGGTTTCAATACAGCAGTGCAGTTATCAGATTCTCTTCATAAATTTTCTCCCAACTGTGGATCTGTCGAACATTCGTAAGTGGCGGCTGATAGAGTAGAATAATTCAGGCACCAGCCTATTAGTGAGTGATCAGAGATAAGACGCTTGGTAAAAGAACTGATTTTTTAATTCCTGGTCCGCCTTCGTTGTGACAAGACCAAGTGCTCTCATGTCTTGTGACTTTGGCTTAGATAGAGTCGAAATTATGAACCAGATCTTTGAATTTATTTATGACTATGTCTTTAATCTGACTCCAGTGGATAATAAAGTCACCAGCAACAAGTTTCTAGGACTGTACCATGATACACCCCTTACCTGGAAAGACCATGTCTCGAAAAACTATGAAACATTGGTGTATTGTCTTGAATAAAACATAATTACTCAACCGCAAGATGTACTTGTAAATTTGTACTAATCCCTGATTCAACCTTACCTCGCTTAATGCAATATGTATGCCTGTTTGTCCCCAAATTGCCAACCTTCTTTGGAGTATCTGAACGTTTTGCAAAAACGCGTCATGCGAATTGTGTGGCATACAACGACATGATACACCAGAGACTATTTGGTGGCGCGTTTCTACTTTCGGTGCCGGTGTCATTTGGTGCTTCACTAAATTATTCAGTCAAGAACCAATGAGGCGACATTGTTTACTCATTGTATATTGCCCATAAAAGCCGCTATACATAGTAATTCACTGCCTGTTGTAGTTGATGGCTGTTTCCTCAGTCACCTCCAACTGCACAATGACTTCACCACAACTTGAAATCATAGTGAGCATGTCTCAATCGCACCAGAACAAGACGGTTCTGTTGTTATAGAACTTGTTAACTCGTTATTGCGATATTCAAACGAACAAATAATCAGAAAACTGGTTTTAAAGAACAGACTCGCGCTAACAATGCTTTTGTTTGGATCACAGCGTAAGAGATTAAGAAAGAAAAACTAAATCTGGCTACTTAGCATGGAAACGATTTGTCTTGCATGGCATCTTAGCCTGCACACACACACACACACACACACACACACACACACACACACACACACACACACACACACAAACACACACACACACAACACACACACACACACACACACACACACACACACACAGGAGATCTGAACAGATAGCATTTGAAGAATGCTCTTTGTACTGGAGACTAACCGGAATAGAAACTCTCCGATGGTGCATGCGTATTCATGCTTCACCTCCACTGACACAGCAGACGAAGGTCGGAGATTGACGACAGAGGAGAATAATCTCGACACCCGGGGAAGGGAAAGAAAAGAAACGAGACAGACAGACGAAGCAACAGTCATAAGGAGTGTCAGTTCAAAGAAGATGTCGTTCATTTCACCGAGAGACAGCTGAGGCCTTTGTTCGCTATAACAAAACGACTGTCTGTTTTGACTGGTCATTATAATCAGTTTGCTCCGTGGGTGGCTATCTAGTTGGCAGAAGAATGCAAAGCTAAAGAGTTGGAAGATGCACATTCAGCTGACGCCATGCAGCAAAGGTATGCAGTGTATGATGGTGATCGCTCGTGAATAGGCTGGTGCCCTGCGCTTGACCTTCGATTGGCGCTTTAGAAGTTTGGAGATGACGATAGCGAGAGAGAGAGAGAGAGAGAGAGAGAGAGAGAGAGAGAGAGAGAGAGAGAGAGAGAGAGAGAGAGAGAGAGAGAGAGAGAGAGAGAGCCAAAGGTCAACCAGTTTAATCCCAACTCCTGAGTTGTTTGTCAACAGAGATACGGAATCCTATGGCCATATTGTGTGTATGGTTACCAACGTCTAACTAAAATAACATCAACAACGACAACGTCTCTCTGTCTCTCTCTCTCTCTATCTATCTCTATCTCCCTCCGTCTCTCTCTCCGTCTCTGTCTGTCTCTGTCTGACTGTCTGTCTCTCTATATCTCTCTTGATGTACGGTGACCATCATCATCCACCGCAGTCGGTACACATAATTAAGCCTTAGTGTGTCGTCAGGTTATATAATATATATATATATATATATATATATATATATATATATATATATATATATATATATATATATATATATATATATATATATATATATATATATATATATATATATATATATATATAGCAATCTGGCAGTTGACACACCTAGAAAACATAAATCAATATTAATACGAGAACAAATAGTATAATACAAAGATGGAGAAATTCAGTTGATAACTGATTTTCCACTTGATGGAACCTTTCACTATTAAGAAAGAATTCAGAGAGAAGATATCCTAAGAAAATGTTCCATCAGGAAATGTGCTATGACAAAAGTTTAGCGTCTTACGTTTCACATTAAACCTTATCATAAAGTACGACTGAAAATATGAGTTCTTGTGTTCTGCAGAAGCGATTGTGTACAAATAGGAGAGATGCCAGTAAGTTATAACAGAATTTAACTTATTGGTACAATAGAATTGGAAAGGTTTGTTTGTCAGTCATTTTACTTCTTAGTTTGAATATTTCAGTATATTTGATTGCTGCTGAAGAGATAGGCCTTAGCTTTCCCAATTTACAGTAGACCTATGCGTCATTGTTGAAAACATGGAAGATATTTGCTAGGTATAGTACAAAGATTTCAGGAAAGGAACAAGAATTCGGTCAATATTCCAAAAACGGGCACGTGATGCATTCTGGTATAGCCGCAGGGGCTTCTGGTCTGTCTGCGGGATTGACAATGAATTGCTTAAAAAGAACGACTGTTTTAAAACTCATCCGTGAAGAATCATTTTACATAAAAGTGTAAAATTAATCCAGTCACATAGAAAGTATATTAGTAGTACTCATTCCCAGTTTATACTTTTGCAAGAAGTTGGCGAAAAGATCAAGGCCACAACCTATGCCACGCCATATGGTTCGGTTGAGAACCCAAAGGCGATCTTATATGAACTTAATTCTTTCCAAATCTATTGGCCCCCTATTTAATTCTTTCCAAGTTTAAATCACCACAGTTAGGCCTAATAGCTGCACAAAGTGCAACTTATAACAGAGTATGACCAGAAATATTAATATTTAATCATTGGCGACGAATGGTATTGATCTATTACAATGTAATTCTGTTTCATCATCGCCTTAACACAAACAACGCATTTTCGGCCAATTCTCTCGTCCAACGCAGTTTACTTGACCAGGTTGACCTGGTTCCACGTGATCACGTAACGTTCCCATATAACCTAGTTAAGGACTGCACAATCTTGTTCTTCCTAGAGATGTTGGTATTGCATTTCGGCTTCAATTTTTAAAGCACATCACTGATCTTTGATAGACTTTTATTCTTACTTTTGACTAACCTAGTACAGTCTGTTTGCGGAAAACTATCATGCTTCTACTTTTATTATTTATCTCAGCTCACATAGTGAGCTTGTCGATTGTTAAATTGGCAGAGTCAACGTATCTGCCAGCTGAACCGAGTCTGTAATGTTCTACGTTAACTAACCTTGTTATCTTTAATTCTCTCGGTTTAGACTAACTACCACATTATTACGTCCAATACTTTCTTCTTTCTGTGATGCCTGCCTGCGATCATCGGTTGTAATAATAACCTCTTTGATTGCACGGGAAGATAGAAAATACGCCAGAATTTTACAACTATCACCATCTCAAGCACGCAGAGTGTTTTAAGACTCTTAGATTCTGTTTATGGATCACCAATAGCACAGAATAAAAACCGCGAAAATATTTGTGAATATAAACTTTTCAAGTAAATTGCATTACAGTCATAGAAAGGCTGAATGAATTATGTGATGTGCGTCCACAGTCCAATCTACCAAAGCCATAGTCATGTAGCTTTGGGACATTGGACACGACGATCGCATTCAATGATGCAATGCAATCGCCTAATTGCATTTTGACGAACTAAGGTCATACATTCCTAAACTGTAGAGCATTCTCAATTCGGCGATTTGTTGCCCTAGAACACTTTTTATATTTTGTCCGCGAAAAATTTTACCCATGAAGAATTTGTTCGGAATAATTTTGTTCAGACACTGTGAACTGAGTTTTGTGTACAGTCTTGCAGTGCGAGATGTTAGCGTATATATTTAGTGCGCTTACTTTAGTTTCACGTGTATATGTATATATGATAGATGTATAACGTTTAGTCGTACTGTTTTAGTGACACGCGCGGCCGGCCGATCTTGGCAGCGGCGCGCTATATGTATATTATTAGATTTCGCTTAGGCGCACAGAAGACAGGTGTGTCAAGAGGCGCGAAGAATTATGCTGACTGGAGAAGTTTGAATTCGAGTATGTTCGCTGTAGTAGTGTGGCTGACTAGTTGAGTTGTAATCGAATTGAGTTCTGTCTGTTTGTTTCTTATTAAACTGAAAAGATATTAAACTGGTTGCTGATTAATTCAGGTTATACTTATACGTAGAATTAGTGTTCAAAAGGTGAACGTTAAATAGGCGTTTAAGTACGAAGAGAACAAGGATTTAATCAGAAGGATTGTCAACGGAAGGATTGGGTTGACATTATTGGTGGCAGCGTCGGTGTGGATAAATACTCACGGTGGATAAATACTCACGGTGGAATAAATACTCACGGTGGAATAAATACTCACGGTGGATATAAACTCACGGTGGATTAAAATTCACGTTATCACCTCCTTCGGCGGATAGAAGAATCTACGACGGTGATAGAAGAATTTACAACGGTGTTAGAAGAATCTACGACGGTGATAAAAGAATTTACGCGTTGTTGCTGTGTGACGTGTCTACGATATCAACGACGGTGGAACACGAGAAACGGTATAAAAATTTCGTTGTTTTCCACGAACAAATATAAAAGAAATCCCGTTTGTTTATCGATTCACACAACAAGAAAAACCGTGACTTCTTTGAAAAGAGAAATCACCAAAGTAAACAAGTAAGATGGAGAAACTAAGTGCTGAAAGACAAGCAGATATTAAGAAGATGTCTACGGAGAGGCTGAAACAGCGTTTGTTGAAAGCCGGTTTTAAAGAAGAACAATTAGAAGGTATGTCACGTGGTGACATGATGCAGGAACTCGCCGATGCGTGGGTTAAAGAAGAAGTCGAAGAAGAAGGTGCCGTTGGCGGTGCCGTAGAAAAGGCTATTGAAAAACCTCCTGCGCCTATGTCTATGGAGATGTTGATGCAGTGGATGATGATGAAAGAAGATAGGGAGGAGAAACGGAGACAAGAAGAGAAAGAAAAAGAGGAGAGACGAAGACAAGAAGAGAAAGAAAGAGAGGATAGACGAAGACAAGAAGAGAAAGAGCTAAGACAAGAAGAATTACGTCTTCAGAGAGAGAAAGAAGAGAAAGCGGAACTTGCAAGGCAAGAAGAATTGCGCTTGCAGAGAGAGAAAGAAGAGAAAGCGGAACTTGCAAGGCAAGAAGAATTGCGCTTGCAGAGAGAGAAAGAAGAGAAAGCGGAACTTGCAAGGCAAGAAGAATTGCGCTTGCAGAGAGAGAAAGAAGAGAAAGCGGAAATTGCAAGGCAAGAAGAATTGCGCTTGCAGAGAGAGAAAGAAGAGAAAGCGGAAATTGCAAGGCAAGAAGAATTGCGCCTGCAGAGAGAGAGAGAAGATAAAGCAGAACAAGTGCGTAAGGCAGAACTGGAATTGCAAAAGCATCAGTTTGAGATTCAATTAGAACAGTTGAAAAGAGATAGGGAAGATGCTGAAAGAAGAAGACTAGAGCAGATGATTGAATTTGAAAGAGCTAGAAAAAGTGATGAAGAAAGAGGTTCGTCAGCAACAGATTGAAGCAAAGAGAATGCGTGAAGAAGAAAAAGAAAAAGCGCGAACGTTAGAGTTGGAACGTGCAGAACAGATCAGACAAGAAGAACTCAAATTTCAGAAAGAAAGTTTGGAAAAGGCAGAGGCAGAAAGACAGGAACGTCTGAAACTGGAGAAATCAAAATTGACATTGAAAGAAACGCAAATGAGAGAAGAACGGGAAGCAGAAAGAAGGAAGCAGCAAGAAAGTGAAACTTTGGTGTCAAAAATTAAGAAAATAGGTGATGCAATGAAGCATGTATTGCCTCAAATGCCAACTGATATGATGGAGGTGCCATTATATTTTGAAACAGTCGAGAACGCGTTTCGCAGTTTTGCTGTGGAAAAGCCGTTTTGGGTGAAATTATTACTACCATTGATGACGCCGAAAGCTCGAACCGTTCTGAATAGATTGTCATACGATGATCTAGACAATTATGATAGAGTCAAGCAGCACTTATTAAAAGAATTTAAATTGACCTCGAGAGAATACAGAGCCAGATTTGTGGATGCTAAGAAGACAACAGAAGAGACTTATACGATGTTTACGGCAAGACTGAAGAACTTGCTAAACTATTACGTGAGAAGTCGAAACGTGAACAGAGAGTATGATACGCTCTTTGATTTGCTGGTAGCGGATAAGCTAAAAGAATGTTTACCGCCAGTTCCACTACAGTTTGTATTGTCGAAGGAAGGAACTGACTGTCTCCAAGCTAGTGCAGTGGCAGACTTAGCAGACATTCATGTAAACAATCGAATTGGGTTTGCATTTCCAAATATAAACAGTTATCCTTCTCAACGTTCCGTAAACCAAAGCCAGAGTGGAAAGTGGAAAAGTAAT
Source organism: Allolobophora icterica (assembly GCA_963556255.1). Taxonomy (NCBI): domain Eukaryota; kingdom Metazoa; phylum Annelida; class Clitellata; order Crassiclitellata; family Lumbricidae; genus Allolobophora; species Allolobophora icterica. Next base: position 29,649,823 of record OY744608.1, on the reverse strand, counting down.
CCAGAAACAAGGAGTCAGTTCAAAGGTAAAGAAGTCAAGGCTAGTGTCCCTGTACCCAATGAGACCAGAGAAGTGACGTTTGGTCGTCAGGGATTTAACAAATCGTCAGCGCCGTTTGCCAAGAGGGAAGGCAACACATCGTTTACGCAGTATAAGAGATATGAAGGAAATGAACAACGAGGTATTTCACAACCATACCATATGGTGGTGAAGCGTTGTCACAACTGTGGTTCAGACAAACATTTGGTTAAATTTTGTCCAGTTCCAGTGGCAGCAGCTAGTTCTAGCAGAAATCAAGAACACACAAGGGTGAATTTGATTCAAGTGGTTAGTGATACAGGTAATCAAACCGCGGGTCAAGAAAACCAAGAGACTGAAGTAAAGTCAGTAATGAAATGTGGTATTCAAAAAGAAATTCTATTGGATGCTGAAATTCAGAGAGAAGTCATAGGAAAAGATGACAGTCGAATATTGAAGAAATCGTTTTTGCAATATGTCGAGGTTGAAATTCGTGCAGTAGACGGTAAAGAGCCAGTGAAAGTCAAAGCACTGAGCGACTCGGGTGCAGAGATTCCGGTGATTAGTGAAGAATTACTGGAAGGCATGAAGGTGGAACAAATTGGAAAAGTGAATTTGCAATGTGTGGCAGGAGATGCCATTCCTGCGAAGTTAGTGAAAGTCGATGTTAGACTGTGTGGTAGTGACGTGGAAGAAGAGGGATTTCCGCGTAAAATCCAGTGTTCACTTACACCTTATGTCACCTTGATGTGTGCTAGTATTGCAAAGATGGGCAGTACAGAAAGATTCTTGTTGCATCCAGAGATAATTGCCGAATTAAAAGCCGTACCACAGATGAAGGTTAAAACGATACAAGGAGATGTGAGTGTACAAGCAAATGTAATGACGAGAGCGCAGAGTCGGAAACAGGAAATGGTAGATGTTGATGAGAAGAGTGAAACTGAAAGTTCAAGTGATGAGGAAAACGAAAGTAATGAGCAACGAAGCTTATCGCGAGATGGTGTAATAGCAGAGATGAATGAGCAAGAGATGGCTGCATGCGAGAATGGCACATTAAATGAAACTGAAGAAGACAATGAATGTGATGTGGGGATAGGAGACTTGTATAGAGATGAAGAGATGAATGAAGAACAAAAGGTGCAGATTGCCGATTCGAAGAAGTTCGAAGAGCAACAGAGAAATGATGAATCGTTGAAGCCGTGGTGGAAGTTAGCACAAGAGAAAGAATCTGAATTCTGTGTGATCAACGGTTTATTGCATAAGAAATATCAGATATTAGACCAGACGATATATCAACTAGTGTTACCAAAAGAGAGACGAATAAAAGTGATGGAGTTGGCGCATGAATCAGTGTTTGGAGGACATCTAGGAGAAGAGAAAACAAGAGAACGAATAAAATTATCTTTTGTATGGCCAAAGATGAGAAGAGACATTGTGAAATTTTGTAAGTCTTGCGAGAAGTGTCAACTAAAGGCAAGGAGTCTGGTGATGGATAGAGTGCCTATCACTCCGGTCTCAAGAGAAGAGGTCGCCTTCAGGAGAATGACGATGGACCTCGTTGGCCCGATCGATCCAGTATCTGCTGCAGGTCACAAGTATTGTTTATGCATTGTGGACTCGTGCACCAGATGGCCTACAATCTTTTTATTGAAATCGCTGACAGCGAAGGCTGTGTGTGAAGCGTTGACGGAACTGTTCATGAACGTTGGTGTACCGTCAGTGATTACAAGTGACCAAGGAACGAACTTCACAGCCAGTTTGACAAGAGAATTTCTCAATTTAATGGGCTGTAGTCCAAGATTCGACACACCAGGACACCCAGAAGCTGCTGGATTAGTAGAGAGATGGAATCAGACATTTAAAAAGATGATCCATCATGTGATAATAGACAACCCGAGGAAATGGCACAAGATAATTCCTTTCACAGTGTGGGCATTACGAGAAGTGCCGAATGCAACTACTGGAGTATCACCATATATGCTTGTCTATGGGAAAATTCCGAGAGGACCATTGGCAATATTAAAAGAGAGTTGGACTAGAGAAATAAACTTACCACCTCATGTTGGAGTTAAACCAGAAAAGTATTTAAAAGAACTCAAAGAAAATATGGAGAAAGCATTATTGTTTGCAGAATCTTACTCTCGAGAAAAGCAATTACAATACACGAATCAGTATAACAAGAGAGCAAAGCACAAAGAATTTGAAGCTGGTGAGAAAGTCATAGTTTTGTATCCAACGTCAACAAACAAACTTATTTCTCGATGGCATGGTCCATGTACGATCATACATCGAAGATCAAAGTACTCTTATTTAGTCGATATGGGTGAAAATGGTCGAAAAATAATTCACGCCAACAAGATCAGAAAATATGTTACTCGAGCATTAAGTTGTGGTCTAATCGTTGAAGAAGATGAAGATTTTGGTTCAGTGGTTGAATTACCAATGAGGAATGAGGTTCAAGATGACAAGAATTCACTTAACCTCGATCCTGAACAAATTAGCCATTTGACATTAACTCAACAAGAACAGTTGTTGAACGTTTTGAACAAATACTGTGACAGATTTTCAGAAAAACCCGGATTATGTACATTGGTCGAACACGAAATTGAACTAAAACCAGGATTTCGTGAAAAGGAATTTGCAGCATATCGAATTCCTTTGATTTATCGAGCAGAAGTGGAACGTCAGATCAAAGAAATGTTAAAAACAAACATTATCAAACCGTCATCGAGCAGAATGGCAAGCCCTTTGGTTATTGTTAAAAAGAAAGACGGATCTTTGAGACTTGCCTGTGACTACAGATACATTAACTCATTCACAGTGGATTGTAAATATCCGATGCCGATTGTCAGAGACGTTTTAAACAAAGTTGGAAAGTCTAATGTGATTTCTATTTTGGACTGTCGAAGTGCTTATTGGACTTGTCCTGTAAAACAATCTGATCAATGGAAGACAGCTTTTGTAACACATAATCAATCAATCAATCAATCAATTAGACATTTATATAGCGCGCTCTTCAAGGCAACTATTCAGAGGCGCTCCCAGCCCAACCTCGACGAAAGAGAACAGCCTTAAGAGCAGAGAAGAAAGAGGTGGAGGAGTCTCGAGGGAGAGACCGCAGTCCAACAGGAAGGCCATTCCAGATAGTGGGACCGGCAACGGAGAATGCTCGCTGCTGCATGGTTGCAGTGCGAGCGAAAGGAACATGTAAGTCACCGCGGGCGGTGGAACGGAGTGAACGGCGACCAAGAAGTGCGGACGCTGGAAAACAGAGCTCACGTAGATAGAAAGGAGCGCGGCCAAGCTGACACTGCCAGACAATAGAAGCAACCCGGTATACAATGCGTTGCGAAAAAGGAAGCCAGTGGAGGACGTCACGCATGTAGTCAGACACGTGACCAAACTTAGGAATGCGCCCAACGAGGCGCGCAGCAGAGCGTAGAACGCGTTCAAGGCAATGCAGTCGAGTGTGAGGGAGACCAATATAGAGAGAACAGCAGTAATCAAGTCGACAGGTAATGAAAGCATGAACGAGAGTAGCTGCGTGTTTGGGAGAGAGAGAGCGGGAGACCACACGGAGCTGACGTAACTGGAAATAACAACCCCGGCTCAGCTGCGAAATATGCTGGGAGAGGGTGAGTTCAGAGTCCAAGGTGACACCAAGGTCACGGACAGAAGTGGAGAAGACGACATTAGGGAATTCAGTAGCATTAGGGAATTCAGTAGCAAGGCTAGCAAGATCAACTGTGGACTGTATGAATTTACTCGTGTTCCTTTTGGAATGATAAATTCAGGCCGAACTTTTGTTAAGGCGATAAATTTAGTTTTACAGCCTATAAGTGACTTTGCAGAACCGTATGTTGATGACATTGCTGTGCATTCTGACAGTTGGAAAATTCATTTACAGCAGTTAGATGCATTTTTGATGCAAATGAGATTGCATAACGTTACCTTAAATTTGAAAAAATGCATATTTGGTAAGTCTGAAGTAAGGTTTATCGGTCATGTGGTTGGGTCTGGTAAGATAAAGATGAATCCAGACAGAATTGAAAGTTTGACTAATTTGAAGATCCCAGAAACTAAGAAGCAAGTTAAGCAACTGCTTGGATTTTTTAATTATTACAGACAGTTTATTAAGGACTTTGCACAGATTGCGAAACCGCTATCTGATTTAACTAGTAAACGTGTTTCTGATAAGATTGATTGGACTGTTGAACATCAGCAAGCATTTGATTTACTTAAAGAGGCTGTGCGATCCAAAGTAGTATTATATGTTTTTGAAGTGGGAAAACCATTCAATTTGTACTGCGATAGTAGTGACTTTGCAGTCGGTGCTGTTTTAACACAGATGGACGACAAGGGAATAGAACGCCCTGTGTCATTTATCAGTCAGAAATTAACTGATACCCAGAAGAGATGGGCTACTGTGGAAAAGGAAGCCTATGCTATTGTTTGGGCTCTAAACAAGTTAAAAGAAATTATAATTGGATCAAAAATTTTCATTTTTACTGATCACAATCCTCTTACATATTTGACTGAGTCAATGTCTAAGTCTGCTAAACTTGTGCGTTGGGCGTTAGCCTTACAAACTTTTGATGTTGAGGTGAAGTACAAGAAGGGCAGATTGAATGTTATTGCTGATTGTTTGTCAAGGTTATAAGTAATCGTAAGACTGTTTATTAATTAGTTAGATATATATGTATGTTTCATGTATTTTGGTAATTTCGCAAATTTTGAAATTTAATTTGCTCAATTCCAGAAAAAGGAAGGAGGTAATGTGAACTGAGTTTTGTGTACAGTCTTGCAGTGCGAGATGTTAGCGTATATATTTAGTGCGCTTACTTTAGTTTCACGTGTATATGTATATATGATAGATGTATAACGTTTAGTCGTACTGTTTTAGTGACACGCGCGGCCGGCCGATCTTGGCAGCGGCGCGCTATATGTATATTATTAGATTTCGCTTAGGCGCACAGAAGACAGGTGTGTCAAGAGGCGCGAAGAATTATGCTGACTGGAGAAGTTTGAATTCGAGTATGTTCGCTGTAGTAGTGTGGCTGACTAGTTGAGTTGTAATCGAATTGAGTTCTGTCTGTTTGTTTCTTATTAAACTGAAAAGATATTAAACTGGTTGCTGATTAATTCAGGTTATACTTATACGTAGAATTAGTGTTCAAAAGGTGAACGTTAAATAGGCGTTTAAGTACGAAGAGAACAAGGATTTAATCAGAAGGATTGTCAACGGAAGGATTGGGTTGACAGACACCTTTAACAAAACATAACAAACGTTCGGAATACTAGAGCAGCAGCAAAAATGTAAATTTCTCTTGAAACTGAGTAAAACAGCTGGTGACTTAGGCGTTGTTTTGAATTCTATCGTGTTTCTCACCGGCCATGTAAACAGCATTTGTAAGTCATCATATATGCTCATTCGTGACATACGCAGAATCAGGCATTATGTGCACATGTCTGCAAGGACATATCTGGCAAATGCACTGGTTTCCAGTCGCTTAGATTACTGTAACTCGCTTCTTACTGGTATCAATTGGTAAAGAGTTCATAATTCTGTGGCTAGAGCTATAACTAATACATCCAAATATGAACACATAACCCATGTGCTTAAATATTTGCATTGGCTTCCTATTCAGCAAAGAATTTCAAATTGAAGCTCATAGTTTATAAAACTGTGATTTACGGCCAGCCACAAAACTTGAAATCAGTTCTTATTCCCCAGACTTATCATTATTCAACGAGGTCATCTGATTATCTTTGTCTGGTCATACCAAACTCAAGAAATCTTTTTGGTGAACTCTCTCTTCCTGTGTTTGTGCGCTCTGCTCTGTCGCTTGTGTATTTCGTTCTGAACTTAAAATTTACATCTTCCAAATTGCTTATCAACCATAGGCTGTATCTCTGTCTTGAGGACTAATCTTCTGGATATTGACCTGATTACGGCTTGGTTTTGGTGTGCCATCGTTTGATGCCTTGTGAATTAGACACTGGCGCAATAGAAGTTACTACATACAATTACAATTATAATCATAAAACGAAATCAAATCTTCGTTAGTCTATCGTAATTAAATGCGTTTTCGTTCATTCAAGAGCACACACGCGTCGCACGCGCATCCACGCACACATATGTAGCGGCCCAAACATAAGCTATATATTGTATATTAAATTATAATAGGCTAGGGCCTATAATTATGTTCTGCATAATTGTTCATCACAGAATTTTCATTATTGTCAATGGTCGAGTGATAATGATCATGACGTGTTGCTTGATTCTGAGTCAGATTGGCAGTTGAAACGAGGCGTATCTAGTCATCGCGAGAGACTTTGTAACTCTAATCTCCTGATAATCCCGTTGCTCTGGTTGATTTACTGCGCATTAGTCCACCCGTCGAACAAACACCGAACCCCGCCGGTCCTCTACACGGATGGAGGTCGAAATAACACCCCGTCGCGGACTGGGAGCCGACACCGGTCGCTATACGGTCGGCAGTGATCGATGGCGGGGAGGGACGGGCGAGGGGCTCCACCCACCGCTACCACCACTTGGGTCGCGAAACCAGTCAGACGAAAAGAAATCTAAGCGCCGTCCTATGCTGTCTCTTTTGTGCCTTTCTTCCGCCACATCGCACCGCCAACACGAAGTGCTACGCCGACCACAAGAGCCATCAGCACTGTCACCAACCCAGAGAAATCACAACAACAGCACCTCCATCAATGACAACGGCAGACACATCGGAGTCAACACCAGAACAAACGTAGACAAAACATCACCATCAGTAACACCATGATGAAGTCAACCTTAGCTAGGCCTACATAGTACTTCGCCAGCCCAACAAGACCTCCGCCATCATAATCGGCATGTCTACCTCCAGCACGCCCTAGTAGAACTGCATATCAGTAGCAGCCTTAGACAGTTTTCTGCTGTAGGCAAGGACAAAAATGCCCTTACTCATAATTGCTGATCTATTGAAAATTGTTTTCGCCAGCCCAACAAGACCTCCGCCATCATGATCGGCATGTCCACCTCCAGCACGCCCTAGTAGAACTGCATATCAATAGCAACCTTAGACAGTTTTGTGCTATAGGCAAGGACAAAAATGCCCTTACTCATAATTGCTGATCTATTGAAAATCGTTTTCAGTGTTCAAGAGAAAAAATTGTTCTATAAATTGTTGAAGTATTTTGCCGGAATTTTCCGACCCTTGAAAAATGCCGCTCTAGGCAGCCGCCTATATATATCGCCTATACCTAAAGCCGACATTGCTGGATATGGTACATCTGCTCGACTGGTTTGTCTGAAGAAGACTAAAGTTAATGAAGTACTCAAAGAGCATAATAAACAGTTCCAAGAATTGCCACTAGGCGTCGCAGTTTTGTACTAAATCAATCTCTTTAGCACGTAAGAAGTTATCACAATATTCCATAAGACGATTAACAATCCAGGAACGCTCATTATAATTAACTGTCAGGCAGTGGATTATACGTAGATTTTATCTTTTACCATTTTGTTTACTTGTTTCTCGTCGCTGGAAGTTCGAGTGTATTTATTTCTATTTTATCAGCTATGATTTAAGGAAGAAAATGGCTGAAGAAATAATAAAGGGTCATCTGGTACAACGAGGATTAGAGACCTGTCGAGACGCAGACTCAAGTAAAGGCAAGGTGTAAGACTTTGGTGTAAGATTGAATAGCTTCTTCAAATTAGTCACCTGAGCTTTAATTAAACGCCTTCCTTTCGAACTTAGTTTGTTATTAATCAGGCCTAGGTTTAAGCAAAATTAGTCTCATATGTACTCGTAGATATAGGATCTAATATAGTATGGTCTGGCGCTATGGTTAGTACTTAGCAAATTAGTAACTCCTACCGCGCCTGTGGCTAATGCAGAAGCTTCATCCAACGGTGCACCAAACCTAAGCCGTAATCAGAGGATCAGTCCGCCCCGACGGAAAGGCAGCCTACGGTGGATAAGCAATAATTGATAGAGGTAAGAATAAGAGCGAACGAAATTACATAAAAATTTAATCGCAATGAAATGACACAGGGATAGAGTTCCAGAATTTCGGTCCAGCAACATAAAAAGCTCTCTAATCAAGAATTACAGTTCAGTCCTATAGATATGACCAGAGAAAGATAATCAGATGACCTCGTTGAATAATGATAAGTCTGAGGAATCAAGGCTAAATACTGTGGTTGGCTGGCATTCGATGTTTTGTAAACTATGAACCTCATTTAAAAACAAATCTTGTGCTGAACAGAAAGCCAATGCAAAGATTTAAGGACATGTGTCACATGTTCATATTTAGATGTATTAGTCATAGCCTTAGCCAGACAGATCCGAACTCTTTGGAGTGTCATAATGTTTGATTTTGTAATACTAGCCAGAAGTGAGTTACAGTAATCAAGATGAATCGACACCAATGCGTTTTCCAGAGCTATCCTTGGAGATATGAGAACACGACGCCTAATTCTTCGCATGTCTAAAATGTGCATATATAATGACTTACAAATACCATTTACATAGGGCCTAGTCGGTAAGAGATATAATCGAAAACAATGCCCTAGTTACGTGCAACATTAGCTAAGTCAACAACTGAGGCAAGTAGTGTCACAGATTTAAGTCATTGCAATTTCTTAAGTCTTTTGAGTGACTCAGTACCGGTACCGTATATATTCAGTTTTCATCAAAGGAAGCTGCACTGTCGAATGAAATATAGATTTGGGTATCATCACACAGATATGAAACCATAGCGATTGATTATCCAGCAATGCCTTTGTAGTGTGGTGCCCAATGTAAACAAGAGAATCTATCTAGCACGTAACACGTCAACAAAGCACTAGATGTGCAATTACCACGTGAATATACAGAGTGAGTGCGTGGACCAAGATAAGTACTAAATCAGTGTAGTGCAGGACCAGAAACCCCAAACCAGAGCTGGAGACGATGCAAAGGAAGAGAATGATCCAGATTGTCAAAAGCAGCAGCCAAGTCAAGACGAAGAAATATTGTCACCATGCCCTTATTCATTAAGCACATGAAGTCATTACATCTACGTTACAAATAGTTTTATGAGTTTCTAGGCGGTCTTGCTTCAACGCAGCCCTATGCGCTGCAAGTTGGAGTCGCTTGGAAGGCTTTGAAAAGGTATCGTGTTGCTGGATTTCATTTATGTGCTTATGTTTCCACCTCAGACAAAAGATCCATGGACCTCTGCAACACGCTTCTGTGGAGTACCATCTGTTACCTTTATTACCACCTTTAAATAAGTGTCATGTAGGTCCTATGTCGCAAACACATTAGAGAATGAACCATATGATCATGATTGCCCAACTGTTAACGTGATCATAAACAAATTAACAACCAGCATAAATGTAAGCTTATAAGTTGTTGCTGTGGTTCCACTGATGGATGTTCGTTGATGGTGCTAGTACATAAAGATGCCTGATTGCTTTGGTTCCTAAGCCACAGCTTTGGATCTTAAGCCATTTCTAAACCCAGTGCAACAGTAAATCGCTGCCTCCAGGGTGCAATTTGTTGGCCTTAGCATTGGGCGGGGAAGACATGTCGGCGCCAGAAGTAGAAGTATCTGGGAGGGAGGGGGCTAAAAGTCCCCGAGTGCCAAAGGTTCTTATATGGTTGACAAAGTATATATTCGTTTATTACAACATTAAGGTTGACAAACAGCATCCTTGTAAACGCTGGTTAACTATAAACAGACATAGAAACTGAACTTAGTGACCTTAGCTGCCTCAAAATGAAACGAAGATGCAGACGGTCTTTGATAATTTGTTTTACAGTATTATATATTAAATTTACTTTAATGAATAAAGAATAATTGAATATTGATGGGCCATATCGCACAATCACCAATTTTTTGGGAGACATGGAGGCGAAGATCATATTGCAAGCAATATGTGGGCCGTCGCTGCTTGCTACTTTGAGGCTTTCTGGCTTTTTTCTAGACTCAATCTAGGTAATTTAAAGCCTCTCATTGTGTGCATTTTAAAAACAATAATTACAGGACAGATCTTCGGCAATTCGCTTTCGGAATTAATCACCTTGAGAGCGATACAGAGTATGTGTTGGCTCTTGGGAATCCCGCGCTTCCGCGAATTGGCTTGAACAACAACATGATCCGAAATTGATATTTGAGAGCCAAACTCTGAAAAGCTCTAGGCGTCGATGGTGAAGATTGCAGTAACGGAGCAGCTAAGAAACTTAATCTCCATATTATATTTCTAGTCTTATATATATATGTATATATATATACATACATATTTATATATATATACCGTGTTTTAAGCAGGCCTATACAAAAGTAAATTTAGTCAAAACAGAATGAACCGGAGCTTCCGGATCTACTTCAATTTGACCAGCTCTCCATTTCGCTGAAGCCGCTATTAATGGCTGAGCATCGGTTCCTATGTAAGTAGGAAGAAGGATAATACCAACAGAGAAGCTTTAGTTTCCCGCTTAAGCCACATTTCTATGGCAACCGTATACTGGGCACTGTATGACATAAATGTTTATTTGTAACCAGGCATTTAGGCTACATAGCGTCTCTAAACAGAACTTTATGCAAGTAAATTAAAGGACAAGAAGCCCAACTTCAATTTCTGAAGTAGTAAGTATAGGCTAACGAAAACGGAACATTCGCCAGTGTCGTTTAAATATCATTTATTTAAAAGCCATTAGTTGAATGAAGGCTTTTTAGTTCTCCCTATGTTAACCGTTCTGCATTGAAGGCTTAGAGGCTGTTATATAAATGAAATCTTTAATAGTTTGCTAAGCTTAACTATATTGTCTGCAATGCACGCGGTTTCCAATTTTTTTGGTGTCCGGGAAAGCGATCTGGTGGTGACCAACTGGCCAGTGTATCAACCCACTCGTTCTTTAGAGATTCCTGGACAAAATGTCTCTTTGGTGGCTAATAACCCCCGGGGGTAATAACACCCCAGCCAATAATCCCTGGTCAATCACCCCCCGCCTCCTAGGAAAATGACTCCTGGCCAATAACTCCAGAAGAAAATGACCCCCCCAGTCAAACACACCCGGCAAATAACCTCCAAACGGAGGTTATTGCCCGGGGGTTACTGCCCAGGGGTAATTGCCTTATAATGCATTACCACATACACACAGACACAGGTTAAGATAAAGACGTCAAAATTAGAGTGATTTCAGGATTCCAGGAAAGTGGAAACTAGAGAGAGACAGACAGACAGACAGACAGACAGACAGAGAATAGAAGACATTCAGTAGGAAAAAGACGAAAAGATAAAGCAATAAGAAGGCTTTAGTCTTGTTTGGAGTCTTAAGATGTTGGCTGTGTATAATATAACCGAATAAGCTGATTTCCTCGACGACGCAGCTTAATTTCCGTGCTCCGAGAAATAACTTCTTCTTAGATCTCGCAAGATGCATTATACCCCGCCATTGTACGACCCGCTCTTGTATATACTCAATCAGTGAAGGGCGTTTATAGACGTCCTGTCACCCTGTATACGTTTAGGATTATCGGGTGCACTTAGTGTGTGTTTTGCGATCCATTTCTCGTGTCGGTTGCTCCTAAACCTCCTAATCCCACCAATAATCCCGAAATGGCAGCCAACTTATGCACCGACGTCTGCGTACGTAGCGGATTAGCTGCGCTTGGAATCAAGACTGGATTGACTGTCAAAGAGCAAGAAATCCTTCTAAGAATCTGGGACAAGAAGACCGAGCGAGGGTCACGTGGAGTACAGAATAAAGGATCGACTCAAGTACGAACAATGTGCGGATGTAGCCACACGCCTTAAGTAAGTAAGTTAAGCGGTTTGTGATGAGCTGCTGTCGCCATTCGGAATGATTTGCTGGGCGAAATTCGTGTCATCTCATTGTATGTGGCCGTTAGATGGCAGAGGCGCATCCGACAACAACGGAAGATGATAATGAGGCCTCGAGTCTATTTAAATCCTGTGTTGCCGAAACCATGGCTTCCATTAGTATTTGACTGCAGCCACGAAGACCAATGAAACTTGAAGCCATACTGGGCTGCCTCTGTCCTCCTCGCTGTCTCACTGTCTCATTGCCTGTGTAAGTAAGTAAGTAAGTAAGTAAGTAAGTAAGTAAGTAAGTAAGTAAGTAAGTAAGTAAGTAAGTAAGTAAGTAAGTAAAATAAGTAAGTAAGTAAGTAAGTAAGTAAGTAAGTAAGTAAGTAAGTAAGTAAGTAAGTAAGTAAGTAAGTAAGTAAGTAAGTAAGTAAGTAAGTAAGTAAGTAAGTAAGTAAGTATATCCTTTATTCTACCAATTGCTAACCTGCAGAGTAAGCAGAGAAGTTATTGACTAATTATACTAGAACTGCAGTAAATCATTCTATTAATAAAGTGTGAATATAATATGTTGGCGTCTGTCTATATTTCTGTGTGTCTATTTGTTTGTGTCTGTAACGTCTTTTGTATGTGTGCAGTGTTTGTAAAGAACGAACGTTGCTTTAGTGGTTGCCCAATCTCTTAGCACCATCGCTGACAGTTGACATGGTGAAACACCCTAGAAGTAGTTCGCGACTTACTGTGCTATATAAGTTGTCATCGTTACTCTTTCCCTGTCTATATATAGGCCTACTTCTTGTTCAATATCAGTTGGCCTACAGATGCTTTCTATTCATATTCCTAACTCCTGCCAGCCGGTGCCGTTACGAGGAGTGTTCCAGCGCTGCCGTGGAACAGGGCTCAACTCAAGAGGGTGCGAAAATTTTAAGACGGAATAATTTAATTATTGAACTAATTACTTTATTTTTAAATATAATATCCATTTAAAATGAAATAAATGTAATAAAATGAAGTAACAACAATTAAAAGTGTATATAATATTAATAGATAGATGCCTTATTTATAAATTGTCGCTTGAATATTATTAGTAAATATTATATTCGAGATAACAGATTTCGTCGTTATCGGTTAAGTTGATAGTTGGTGGGAGAGCGCAATTAATTATAGCCTGCTACGTTCCTGCTGCCAGCTGTTGCTTTCTTTAACTTTCTCTGTCGTACTATGCTCTCCTTTCCACGGGCACTGACCATTAGCACTTACCATTAGCACTGACCATTAGTACTTACCATTAGCACTTACCATTAGCACTTACCATTAGCACTTACCATTAGCACTTACCATTAGCACTGACCATTCGCACTGACCATTCGCATTGACCATTCGCACTGACCATTAGCACTGACCATTCGCAGACTGTTCCGTCAATCTACCAGAGGAGAACGATTGACATAGGAATCACTTCCCTGTAGATCAACATTCACAGAACGGGATAACTTCCATCTGTCATTCTTTTTCCGTCAGTCGGACGTCATGGACCGTTTTTCCGCTGGAAATGAACGGCGCAATACGCCAGACTAGACTGAGCGTCGAATAATTGGACCGATTCGTCGCTACCACCTGTCTATTACCAGCACCATGCACTCAATCTGTCGACGCTTTATATTGCGCCAGGGTCAAAGGTCGATGGTTACAGAAATGACGTAAAACAGAAGCACAGCGTTAATGACTGGCGGAGCATAAATTGTGAATTAATTGGTTGCTGAGGAGGAAGTAGACTGAAAGATGCAACGTCGTAATGCTCTCCTACCGAGAAACTGGAGGACACCATAACCACGTCAATGGTAATGATGAGGAGGAGAAGGAGGAGGAGGAAGATGAAGAGCAAAATGAGGAGGAGGAGGCAGATGAGAAGGAAAAGAAGGAGGAAGAGGAAAATGAGGAGGAGGAAAAGGAGGAGAAAGATGAGGAGGAAAAGGAGGAAGAGGAAGCTGAAGAGGAAAAGGGGAGGGGGTATGAGGAGGAGGAGGAGTAAAAGGAGGATGAGGATGAGCAGAAGTAGAATGATGATGAAGATAAGGAGGAGGATGCTGATAATGAGGAGGCGTATGAGAAGGAGGAGGAGGACGAGGAGGAGGAGGAGGAGGAGGAGGAAGAAGAGGGAGATGAGCATAAACTAGATGAAACGAAATGACTGTGTCAAACATTTAGCAGCCAACGCAGGCATACATACTTACACATGCGTCTATAAAATTCGCACGGACGACACCTATATAAACTATGATATATTATATATCCTATAACGTTAAAAAGAAAATATATATATAATAGTTTATTGTCTCATTTTGATGATTATTATTTATGTATAATGTGCGCGAAATAGTATATTATGTGCGATATTGTGTTTGATAGGCTATACCTTGTGTTTGATAGGTGGCTATACGTCACCCGTGAAAGCCATGTATCATCATTATACAGATATTCGTTTGAATTTATTGGACTAAACAATTGCGTTCAATGCCCTAAAGTCCAAACCCGGGACAAAATTTTCTCATGAATCACGTATGAGTCTGGGGATGAGAGCTTATTTGACTGCTTATAACGAAAGGCATATTTTAGCCGGAGGGGCCAGAATGGGTTTGTGCCTTTCTGAAGGGTTCATCGTTGGTGTTCGATGGCATGGACAGAGGTAGCGGTTTCTGCGGCAGGGTCTAATATACGGAACATAACTGGCTCCTGATCTAAAACCCTTTCGTCTTCCGGGATAGATTTTCGCACCGGTGAATAAACTGGTCTCCATGAAACAGCTTTTGGGTAGCGCTGGGAAATCTTCGGAGACTTACAAGTAAAAAAATACAACGTCATGGAGTTTTCAACGATTTGTCCTGTACAGTGAAACTTTACTAATATTGATAAGGAAAACGGTCGAGAATTAAGTTGTCCAGGAGACTGGTTGATCCAGGTTAACCTCAGTTTAACTGATAAAATTCTTTACGACTTTATGGGTCCCGTCAAAAATTATGCAATTAAGAGCGGATCTAGAGGAACAAACTGGTCATGTCTCCATTTGAATTGTTGGCCATGCAATTTAGCTGCCCCAAACCGGTTTCGGGGTTACCCAACGAAAGGGTAAATTTAAAAACGTTTATAAAATTAAGTTGTGTGGGATTAAGGGACAAAGGAGATAGAAACGCCAAAAATGAAGAGGGGCAAAGATAACGAGAAGTTACGCAAATGAGGGAGAATCGGCCAAAAGCCAAAGGCCAAATAGGGGTCAGAAGAAATATTGCCAACATGGGACCTTGAATCGGTTTCGAAGCAGAAGGCGGCTAAACAAAGTCATCAGAAATGTTCATGATGCCTACGTATAGGCCCTATGTATACATGCATACACAATTACACATGCATACTATTTTTTAGAACAGCGATGTTTCATTGTGATAGACTCCATTGTTGATTAATTTGCTTTGCAGTATAATGTCGTGTGTTTATATGCATATATACTTCTTCTTCTTTATGTTCTCTGCCCACCGGCAGGTTCGTATGACCAATGACGCCATCGTTCTCTGTCTTGTGCTCTTCTCTTCAGTTCACTATGCATATATACACATATATATATATATATTTACGTATATATACATATATATACGTAAATGTTTGTGCCTGGCTGGGCGTTGGGCGGGTGTGAGCCTTAGGCCAATCTTGCATATATAATTAATTGGTTGTGCAGGTCTATGTGAGGCGCACGTGCTCGCGCGCGAAAGAATTTGCTGATAGAGTTTGTTTTAAGTGCTTGAAGAGTGCTGACTGTACATTTTAAAAAATCTGCTGTAAAAATGTGTATGTGAATTGCAAGAAAAAACAATTGAAAAATGTTCGGACTGTTTTCTCCTGAAGTGACAGCGCTATATAATTATTATTATTATTTGAGCTTCTTATACGTAGATATAGAGAAATAAAGAAGAGCGTTAAGTCGGTGAAGTACAGAAAACGAATATAGTGACAATGTCAATAGAAGAGAGTGTTGACACATGCATGCATACATGCACACATACATACATACATACATACTTACTGATATACTTACATACATACATAGTGATATACATACATACATACATACATACATACATAGTGACATACATACATACATACATACTTATATATATACATACATGCATACATACATACATACTAAAATACATTTATACATATATACATACATACCGATATACATACATACATACATACATACATACTTACATACATACATACATACTGATATACATATGTACATACATACATACATATATGCACTTATACATACAAAACATATATACATAAATACATGCATATATACATACATACATACAAAACATATATACATACATACATACATACAAAACATACATGCATGCATACATACATGCATAGTTGCAAACATACATACCTCAAGACACACACATGTTTTCTGAATCGAATCATGCAGATCATGGTTGCTGTGTCCTTGAACGAAGCTGCTGTGAAATGAACTTGGAATTCTGCGTCTGGCACAGTAACTGTCCGCATTACGAATGTTCTGGCGCTATTTACACTGGCCTCCTCTTCCGACAGAGAAGGAGGAGGACAAGGGGGTCGTTGCAGTTTTTGCGTTTCTTGAAGTGCGTGTCCATTTGATTAGTTGCGCTTCATCGGTCCCTCGTGTCCACTGCCTCTATTTGTTCAGTCCCTTCATTGCGCAACGAATTGCGTGTCAGGGAGACCGACCGCCGCCCGCTCGCCCGCCTGCCCTCTCCAGACTTCCCAGGCGTCCCCTCGTCGTCTTCGCATCCCGTGCTCTGCATGTGTATACAGGCGCTCGGATGTCGCGCCAACGTCTCCTAGATTCCAAGTCGGCAGATAACCTAATTAGCGATGCTGACCATGGATGCTGTAAATTAGTGTTAGCTGTATCTGAACGACGCCGACGACTTTGCAAACGTTGAATTTCTCTCCATCAGCTGAGACACGGTCAGTCATTCTCTCTATGATCGCAATCGGTTCATCCTTCCCTTCTTCTTCTCCTTCTTCTCTTCCTTCCTCTTCTCCTTCTCCTTCTCCTTCTCCTCCTTCTCCTCCACCTATTGTCCGCCGTTTTATATCGATTCTGTGTAGTTTGAGTGTCCATAATTGAATCGTAAACAAAGCTAATTCCCAAATCGGAGATCGTTGTGTACTCGCCGGCCAAGTTTCTTCCAATCGCATACGATACCATCAAATGTAGTTCTGAGATAACAACAAAACTGTTTTTCCTTACTCGTGTTCGCCTTTGAGCGCTAATAGGAAGAGGAAGTTTATTACTGTAAGCTTTGTCTAACGGAGGTCGCTGTTTAAAAAGAGCATGTGAACATTGGTAGACTTAGGCTGGTTGAACACATCGCGCACTGCGAATGTGACCAGCACCATGTCATGGCCTTGCGAGCAATGACTCAGTGCATATTTTAAGGAATTTTGACTACTGGGACAAAATCAGCCATGGGTCTAGTTCATGATCTTTCTTTGGAACTCGTCTCTCAGAGGTGGGTCGGAGAAAGTCGGCCATGATCTGGTCGAAGAACTTTTTCAGGAATTAATCTTCACAAACTTACAACTTTTAGACTTTTTCTAAAAAAAATTCAAAATTCATCTCCGAAAAAAGTTGATGACTTTTTTTTTTTTTTTTAGTCATCACCTTCTTTTACAACTTTTCTCGGGTCTCCCAACCAATAACGAGGGGTCATTCAACATTAATGCCATACCTTTCTCATTATACTACTGGGATAAATCTTTAAATTCTTCCAACATTTGTCCCACTAGTTGTACTTTATACATACATTGCCTGGGACAAATCGCTCTGACTACTGGGACAAATCCTAAGACTACTGGGACATTTGTCCCACTAGTTATACAGTTAAAATATGCCCTGCAATGACTTCCGGCTCTCCGAGAGGTTGAAAAAGACCCACTGGGCTACCTCGCCATACGTGGACAAGAACAGTGTAAGCTGACTTGAATCCACTGAACTTCGGGTTGCACACGGCCGGGAGTAGCCTCCAGAATCGAGACGGTTGGTAAACGTCGTGGAAACGGCATCGCTACGGAAAGGAGCTCGCCATAGATGTTGACGAGATTGATGATCTGAACATTATCATTTTATTTCATTTTCTCCTGATGTGTGAAATTCTTATCCAAAGATATTACGCCTACACTATACGTTAGATTGCACTTTGTTACGTTACAGTAATTACGTTACATCACAAAATCCATTAATCAGAACTTCTATAGCGCCAGTGTTTGGTCATTAATAAGCAAAGTCGTTTTCCATCCCAAAACCAAGGACAAACCCGGTCGAAATCCAAGAAAGGAGTGGCCGGAATGAGACAGTCGAGTAGGCACAGATATTGGGAGTCAGTAGTATACGTGACAAAGATGCAGGATGAAATTGGCTAACTTATAGACCAGGCATGGCGAACCTTTTTTAGCTCGCGTGCCAGAAAATAGTTTTTAAAGAAAGTGGAAAATTTCACGTGCCAGAAATTTTATTGAACCAGTGAACATGGAATGAAGTACCCAAAAAAGTGAAAACTAATATTGAAAAGTCGTTGCATTATTCTTAATAATGCGATTTATTTATATTTACTATAATTTTATGTGACAATGAGGCAGGAAATAAACTGCTGAATGTAAGAAATAAAGAAATATAAAAAAGTATGAAAAAAACGAAAGTTCAGAGTTCAGGTGGCGTGCCAAGAAAAATCTGTTGGCGTGCCAAGTTGGGCACGCGTGCCATAGGTTCGCCATCCCTGTTATAGACAATTAACACAGTCCTTAAAATTTCATCTTCTGAGCAGACAATGCAACGATTTTAGGACGAGATGTGTGTTCGTACTTTGGAGTTTCAATGGTGGCTCTGGCCAAAGTGTTTGAACCCTTGGAAGCCTCCGTTCAACTGCCAATAAGAAGAAGAAGCGAGTTGCAATAGTCAAGACGGCTAGATGCCAGGGCATTGGCCAGACAAACCAAAACATAAAAATGAATGTGGACACTTATAATGTGAATATAACAAATGTGATAATGGTCTGCATATTTAATTAGTATGTCCACTGAAGATAACTTAGAATCAAATGCAACGCACAAATTACAAGACACACAGTTCCGTTTCGTAAAGAAATTGCCCAAATGTTCAGAATTCGTCGATTTTATTATTTTTCAAATGACTGTTTAGTACCAACAAGTATGAACTATAAATTATTTGTGGATTTAAGTGCAGTCAAATTGTCTGCCATCCCGGACTGCACGCGATAAAACATCTTAGATTATACAGTAAGAGAGCTGGGAAAAGATCTCAAAAGCGGATCCATCGATTGTAATCAGCGTTTAGATGATGTTCGAGACCATTGGTTCAATAAAAAAATACTTGGAGGAGTGGTGTGCAGTAAGAAACGCATTAGCATCGAGCCCTGCCTGCCCTATGGACAGTAATTGCCATTGCCGTTCTCTGCTTATGTGCGTCGTCCGAAATTGTTGAACATACTATCTTTCTCGATGAAAATAAACGAATAATCAATCAATCGCCTCGAACGCTGTTCTGGATCATCGGGTCTGGCCGTAAACTGGTTCCTGAGTCTGTTTGCTAACGAGCTTCGGTTCCGGTGTATTTCTCTAAACGCGCTACTGGAATCATCAGATATGAGTTTAATTAATCGTTTGTCTGATCAATTTCGTTTCGCTTGTAAGCTCCAGACTTCGCTTACATATTATAGAATTCCCAGTGAACCTATTTCCAACAACTTTCTGTCACGAATAACACGCACACGAGCGCCTTAAATTCTACAGCTGTAGGCTATGCAGCGCTGTTTATGTGGACTTTTAAAACAGGAAAGCACAGTCATACGCTCAGCTATAGGTGCTTTCGACATCAATCGTAAATGTCGAAATTATTAATTCTGGCATCGAAACACGACTCCTAAGAATCCCATGCACTTAGAAACACGCAGTTGTCTGCATACACTTGAAGTCCCAAAGACAAGTTCTCCTACGGAAACCACAAAACTAGTCGACGCATAGTACGGTCCAGCATCGAGAACTACTGAAAAATGTATGAAAAAAGCGTCTCAGTCGCCAGTTCGTTTAAACAGAGACGGTGCTACTGTCATCCGAAGGTTACGTCGTCTGCAAAGAATTCACTCATAAATCAGAATCTGTTGTAAAGACTGGGCTTTGCAGATATGTCCATATACATGCACCCCTAGACTTATTTAGAGCACATACAAGGACGTCAGCACAATCGTGTCCTCACTGAACTTTGTAAGATCGGACTGAAAAGTCATCAACTGAGTCTATCGTCTCTCTTCACCTCAAGGGGGATATATGAATGGTAACACTCTGGCCTGCAGAGCATTAGATCTTGAAAAGTCGCGGTTCGATACCCGTAAGCCCTCTCTAAGTCGCCTCAGCCTTACAATCCCTAGGGGGCAGCAGTAAACTGAGCTGCCAATACGTGTGTTAGTTAAGATCTTGATGATTGTACCGTCATGTTCCGTCATGTTTCAACGTAGCTTACTGCGGTTTGTCAGTGAGCTTGTCAATAAAGACGAATATTATATTATCTCTTTCCCCTTCTTCCTTCCTTCCCCCTCTTTCTTCCCCCCTTCTTTCTTACTTCCATTTCTCCCGACCCTCCTCCTCCTCCTCCCTCTCTTGCTCTTGCCCCCTCATTTTGCTGTCCTCTTCTCTTTTACTGTCCTATCTCTCCCCTCCCCACGCATGGTACATCTACTCTGTTTGGATGCCCCTGTACAGTCCATGCATATTCGACATACTATGAATATATATATATATATATATATATATATATATATATAAATATATATATATATATACACACACACACATATATAGGCTTATGTATACAAGCCTTTATATATCTGCATCGATTGTAGCAGTTCAATGCTGTTGCCAGAATAAAAAGGCTTCGTTTCTCTGTATTGCGTGCACAGATGCATAAGGGAGAAATATTATTAGGCCGTAATACAGACATTTATTGTGCACATGTATTGGTCTGCATACATGTAAGTAAGCAAATGATTATCCTGTGTTAACAGTTATTACATAACTTAACTGATAAATCATCCTTTGCCGTGTCACATAACAAAATGTCGCATGGGAAAACGTCGGGCACTTCCTATCATCATGGCAGAGGAATCATTCGCCACGGATCAATAGATCGAGGCATTGGCTAAAATCCGTTCTATGGCATTTTTCATTCATCCATACAGAGCACATGTATTGAGCACCGTCCGGATATTTACTTAAGTACATCGTTATTTACTTCGCTGTTTTTCGTATGTGTCATGACCTTTTACATGACCCTGACTTTTCTTGCATTGCCTTTATTGACTTACCACCCAGTGGCGTCTAACCCCCTCCCCACCTGGAATGGGAGAACAAACCCCCACTCTGGCCGACTTATATATAAGAGGCTCAGAAGTCACTCAGAACTGTAAATTACTCCGAGATAACATGTGTTTTCGATGACATTCATGATACATAAATTAAGCATATTATCTGAAATCAACAACCCCCTGCAGGGGCGGAGACTTAGGGGGGGACAGAGGGGGACGGACCCCCCCCGAAATTTGAGGTGGGGGGGATGGAGTTGCTTATATCCCCCCAATATTTGAACATAATATCAGAAATATTTCATAAATATCATTCAAAATTTCTACAGTACTTTCCACTGTTTATCCTTTGTTTGGCGTTCGCGGCGCAGCAAAACTTAACGTACTTTTGAAGTACACATATATGCATATATGTGTATGCATATATGTATGCATATATATATATATATATATATGCATCTCTTACTCGTATCCTTACTCATCTGATCCTTCTCGCCCTAAACGAAACCCGCCTTAACAGCTGCTCTGCCTCCTCTCTTGATCTGGCATCTGGAAACCGGACTTTGTTCCCAACACTGCCAACAGAGGTACAACGTGAAGGCGGCGTGATGGGCATTTGGACAGCAAAGGCTTTTGGAGAGGCATGCTGCCCCATTCCCCCACTCCCGTATATATGACTTTGAACTTACGTGAATATATATATATATATATATATATATATCCACAGTTAGAAGGATGCAAGGCGAGAGAGGAGCCAAGCAGGGATTGGTGGAAAAACCGAAAATGAGAAAGGGGCTAGAAGACGGAAGGGATAAAGAGGGGACGCGAAGGAAGAAAGGGATCGAAGGATCGGAAGATTGAAGAGGAAGTCAAAGAACGAAGAGAGAAAACCCGAAGAGACAAGATTTAGAACATCTTAGAAATGCCTCCGAAGCGAAAGCTGCCTGTTGGGAATTTGGACATATCTGCCATGTTTAAAAAACGAGGTAAGAGGAAGCATCTTAAATCGAAAACGCCATAAAACTTACATGACTTGACTATTAATCAATCAATCAAATATTCGTTTATTGAGAGATTCCCGTTGACACAGAAGCGATGGGAGTACACAGTGTATACAAAGACAATAATACCAAGTGAAAATAAATCAGACAACAGTTAATGACAGAGGCTAAACAGATTAATGGATTTTAAAATAAAGTATACATATAAAACAGTATAGTGCTAAAATAGTTAATTGTTAATAAGTTTTCTTGCATAAGAGAGCTTACTATATGTTTGTTAAAACGCATTCAGTTAGCAAGAAAAGTGTCAAAACATTGCCAAACGTAGATTGTCAAAGAGATCGATCATCGACGGTCGACCAACCGCCCAACCCGGCCGAGTGTACCGTTTGTAAAATATTTCTGCTGTTGTTTCCTGTTCAGCAATTCAGGAAGTTCTTGAGCAATGAGGATAAGCTGATACACTTTTATCAGCATTGAAATAATATACCAATTTTGCTAAGATGACAGCTTAAAATGCTACCATTACAGTGTGGAAATTCAAAAATTTTCCGTGTTGGGGAGGGGGCACATCCCCCTCCCCAAACCCCTCCCTCTGCTCGGCGCTCTGCGCCTCGGCGATCGTCCTTCGGCCGCTCGGCCTGTCCCCCCCAAACCCAAGACCAAGTCTCCGCCTATGACCCCCTGTATATATTCAGAACGTTAAACCCCCACTTCTGGCAACCGTGGAAGATCGTTCTCCCAACCCCCTCCCATTGGTAGACGTCACTGTTACCACCTGTAAGCTATTTGAAATCCTGTCTCTTCTTCATAATACTGTCCCTAAATTCTCTCCGATAAAAATATTTCTCCTGTAAAACTGTTATCATGTGTTTCTACTGTATACATGTATGTAAGGCGCCCTGCGTGGCTGCCGTTTATACTAAGTTATATGTATGTTCACTGTACAGCGCAGTGCGGTTAGCAGGCGCTAAAATAAAGAAAAGATGATGATGATGATGATGATTATTATTATTATTATTATTATTATTATTATTATTATTATTATTATTATTATTATTATTATTATTATTATTATTATTATTATTATTATTATTATTATTATTATTATTATTATTATTATTAAACTTCATATCTGCGCAACTTATCGTTTCTTGTACAAATATTACCCCACCTTATTGCACTGTTGGCCAACATGTCTTTAGCTGAAGGCTGTTTTGCGTTAAATCTGCCTTAATCACCACTCCTTTACTTCGGAAATCTGACCATGGACACCAACAGGATATCAAACTTCAGACCCGTATCCGACCTCAATAATATTTTGATGCATAGTTCTGCTTCATCGGACCGGCCATAAACCCAGATAAATCTGAAGCAGTCATGTTTGGGTCACGCCAACGCCTACGCAGGCCCGTCCCCAACGGGGTCACGTGTACTTCAAGTTACTGACTCCTAGAAATGGAACCGACTAACAATGTTTCTTGGGTGCTCGAACTCTTTTTTTCTTACTGTAAAAGACGTTTCAAAACTCACTATTTTTATTGGTTTTCAAATACTTGTATATATAGCTAACTGTTCTTCAACTTGAGACTAGATAACCGCGCCTCAGATTCCACATTCGGTGTGACCTTACGCGCGTAATTGCTTTCGTAATGATGATGATGATGATGATGATGATGGTGATGACGACGACGACGATGATGATGATGATGGTGTCGATGGTGATGATGATGATGATGATGATGATGATGATGATGATGATGATGATGATGATGATGATGATGATGATGATGATGATGATGATGATGATGATGATGATGATGATGATGATGATGATGATGATGATGATAACAACAATAATAATGATTATGATCAGGCTCTTTGATCAGGCCTGGCTCGGGAGCGCCTCTGATAGAGCCCTTGAACAGGCGCTACATAAATTCTATGATTGATTGATTGATAATAATAATATTGATAACAATAATTATTATTTTAATTAAGCGTTTCACCGCGATTGCTTCCAGATGTACGTTTGAGAAGCCAGATACGGTACCTGCGAAGACTATCCATCCCAGAAATGCATTCTTCCTCTTGTTTAGAGTAGTTTTACACACACTCTAAATTTCGTCCTTTGGGTCTAAAAATAATAATAATAATAGCCGATATAGATTACCCAAAGAAGCATCATGGCAGTGCTACGTAGAGTGAAGAAGAAAACCAGTTCACCTTTTCCCCGTCGAAGATGGCCTGTTATTCAAAGGATTGTGCATCATCCAAGTACTAGACGCTATTGTAAGCTATAGCTTAACTAGGCTTACCAGCGGCTCTTCCACAGCACCGTTTATTCACATATATATATATATATATATACGGCTCATTTTAGACCCGTATAGTGATTCATGCTTCGTTCCTTTTGCCAATACGTTGCACTGCGTGTTTTGTGGTTAATACTTAATAATGAAGTATATCAAGAAACACCAACATTAAGTTCTAACAGAGAAGATCTTATATATATATATATTATATATATGTTATATATATATATCGTTGTATAAGACTAAGCACATGACCAACTAACTAAAGTAATAAATATAAGTACACCAGCGCTGTGTATATTCAGACGTATGTATATATATATGTGTGAGGCGTATGTGTGTATATGCTGTATTTATGGACTTTGTGCTGTAAATCATTTTATTATCAGGCGCTGTTTGATATCTTTACGCATGCTTAATATGTGCCATAAATTTCAGAGAACAATGAAAGTGCCACAGCACATCCGGTGTTGTTACTCG
Organism: Allolobophora icterica; assembly: GCA_963556255.1. Taxonomy (NCBI): domain Eukaryota; kingdom Metazoa; phylum Annelida; class Clitellata; order Crassiclitellata; family Lumbricidae; genus Allolobophora; species Allolobophora icterica. The sequence continues at coordinate 29,624,775 of OY744608.1, read as the reverse complement.
TCCACTCAGAGACATACGAGACCGGAACCGGAAATGCCTATGACGGAAGTGTCCTTTCAGCTTTCGGCAGAATAGTTGTCATTACTCTAAATTACCGTCTGGGCGTCCTTGGTAAGTAAAGTCTGATTCAAATATATATATTATATATATATATACAGGTTCTTTTTTTAGACTTGATAATATTTTTACCACTTACAATAGCGCAATATACACATAGCATATAATTATAGTATATAGCATATATATATAGCATGTTTGTAGCGTCACAAACACCGCATACATGTGCACATGTGTCTAATGTTTATGGCAACCATTATATATATATATATATATATATATATATATATATATATATATATATATATATATATATATATATAGTAGCAAGCGCGTTGGGCTGTTAATCCGTGGGTCGAAGGTTGAAATCCCCAAGGCAGAAAGATATGTCATGACATCTGTTTTACTAGTGACCCGCTGACGAACAAAGAGCTATAAAATGAGTACACTGGCCGGACACTGTCGGTGATGGGATCAGACGGCGAGGGAGACATCAGCCGTCATGTACGTAGACTAAGAGCATGTTGCTATAGCACTATGCCGAAGGCTGACATTTGCGTTGGCTTAATGGAGTGTTGTTCTTCTGGTTTTTCTTCTTCTCTTTCATCATCATTATCATGATCATTATTGTCATCATCATCATCGTCATCATCATCATCATCGTCGTCATCATCATCATCATCATCATCATCATCATCATCATCATCATCATTCTACTTTTGTGAGAGAATGTGTGGGTGCGTTGCGTGTGTATATATATATATATATATATATATATATATATATTGTTTAATGACGCCTTCGTATGGAGACAACGGCTCTCTTTCTCTCTATAAAATATTATAAGCTTAGCTCAGCAGCGACGTTTCCATATAAAACTGTTCTTTATCGCCGGAGTTGGGCTGGGAGCAACTCTGAGTAGGTATCTCTGAGGGGCGCTATATAAGTCCTCTGAACGAATGAATTAAATGAATCCTTATATAGGGAGAGAGAGAGAGAGAGAGAGAGAGAGAGAGAGAGAGAGAGAGAGAGAGAGAGAGAGAGAGAGAGAGAGGAGAGAGAGAGAGAGAGAGAGAGAGAGAGAGAGAGAGATAGAGAGAGGAGAGAGAGATAGAGAGAGAGAGAGATAGAGAGAGAGAGAGAGAGGAGAGAGAGAGAGAGAGAGAGAGAGAGAGAGAGAGAGAGAGAGAGAGAGAAATAGAATGATGAGATAGATAGAGAGCCCGTTGAGAAAGCTCGGTAGGAAGACGTCGTTAAACAATGTAAGAGCTAGAGATCTACGGAGAAAACTAAAAGCAGAGACAAAGGCAAAGTACAAGGAGTGAGATACTAAGTTGCTTCCAAATAATAGATTTGAAACTGATCTTCAAAGACGTTTTCTTGGCGAGATAACCATCATTTCTGTCTCAGCTTTGTGCGCACGTTCCACTGCAAGAGAGAAAGTCTTAAATAAAATCAAAGGGCCTAATGTTCTTGGTTGATCGTCTGTTCCATTAGAATAGACTTTACCTTTGTCTAGAAAATTGTTTTCCAATCTTTTCGCTCTCTAATTTCTTATGGGACTGATTTGACTCGGCTAAACTGCAGACCAGGCACTGATCCTTTCAAAGTCGTTATTCCAAGAAATCGGCTGAGACGCTGCGCTGCCTTTGCAGATGGTTCTTAGTATCATCATTCATCTCAGTCCACATGCCATGCAGCTATTCTTTTCTGCGACATTTACTGTCTTCTGCCTTCTATAAAGCTGACAAAAACATTTGCTTCTCTTCAATCGTATTTTTCTGTAGCCTATTTCCGTGTGCATGCGGTATTGCCGCTCTCGGTTTATACCTGACTAATGAAAAGACTTCTTTACAAACGTAAAATGGGATGAAGAGATTTCTTCCTAGAGCAGCGACATTTATGCAGTAAAAACCAGAACTTGAAATGCATAGAACATTGACACATTGCAAAGTTGGGAGGGTTAGGTAGCTTAAAGGTGTATAACGTAGAATGGGGCATTTATTATAGCTAGCTTTCGGGTGTTTCAACTACCGTTATTAAAGCTGTATCTGAAGGTATTCTTGCTTCAAAGATCAACGGCCATGTCGATATAGCTGTGTTTCTTGGCACTGGTTTAAGCTCAACATGACTTCTTTTTCTTCCTGCGTGCACGCATGCTCTATATAGATAGTTGAAATTGCCAAAAAAAACATCAGCACTCTTTGTTAGTGTAACGACATACAAAGACATCGATACGGACTTCTTTATAGGCTATCACCATAACCTATAATAGACTTTGATAACATTGCACGTGGCCCTCTGGGAGAAGACGTATCGAAACTGCAGTACATATTTACTGTGTTATTGCTATACCAATCTCTGCTGGTTGTTGCCTACGTTAGACCGGTGCAAACGAAACTAGGATTTTATGATTGGTTAAAGCTATAAGTGTAGCCTACTCTGCGGATCTTCATCAGTCGATTCTTTTATCGGAATGCAGAATTTGCTCAATACTTTCTAAGATGTTGGTTGTTACCGGCGATAGGTTTGCGTACCCGACGTACCTGTGGTTTCTGCCGTGGATTCTGTGCCTGCTAACTGTGTCTTCGTCGCGTATCGTCTTGACTTAAGTGACTGCATGAGGAGGGATGGGCTTCCAGGGACTATAGGCCACGTATGCCGTTTGCCTCTGCAGCCGGTCATACGTCTCGGCGGGGAAGAAGCGACGCGGGTCTTTGCAATGATCTTGACCGTCAGGTGGCGCTTCGATCTACCGGAAGTTACGAATGCCTGCTCTGCGTGTGTGCACCCGGCGGTTCGATGGATAGCCGGACGTGCTAGCAATGAGGGACTGCTGGGCGGTGGTGTTATCGTGGGCCACGGACTCCATATCACCCGTTGTTGCTCCACACTATCGACACTGCTGGTGACTTATTCTGTCTAGTTTTCTGATGATGATCCCGCACTAAATGACATCTAAATTCAGTTAGTTTAACGCAAAGAGTGTCTTTGATTACAGGAGTGGCGCTGTATAAATTACCCTAATGAAATAAGCACTCTTATGGTACGTTTTCCAGTCTCATGGCTCCATTTTGTAGCATGTGCATTGTGTGGATGTGTTATTACGAGCATAATTCAGGCAGAGATAGACAAAATGCAAAGTGAATGTAGTACAGGGTGCGTTATTATATTTTTCTCGCTATCTATTGAATGCAGTATGGTTTTGATGATGGCTGCCTCGTTCTAAACCGGCTTTCAAATCTGTAAAAAAAGAGTTGGTTTCAGAGTTTGAGAGTCAGAAATCATGTCCAGACTGCATGAAATTGTGAACAACTCAACTCATCTACAGTGGACATCACAGATGAGATCCGTTCTGTCTTTCAGGAATTCTTCTGTGAATATGGCAGTGATGATGATAGCAGTGACGTTGATAACAGTTATGATGAAGTTATGAAGACGTTGCTGAGATGAGACTGCAGCAGAAGCTATTGTACATCCCCAGGAAGCGTTTCCAAAACTCTGAACCAACTGGGGTCATAATTAACCTACTCTTACTTTTCATGGCTGAAGTGATATGATCGGCGAGCTTCACACCCATTTCCGAAGATTACAGTGACACCAGTTCTCCATCTGCCATTAATGTCTTCAATAGATTTTCTCACCAGCGTCATCGATGGTTGTCACACAAAATTCACCTACCAGTATAGGCTGGAAGACAAATGCAGCACAAACTATGTCCCCAGCCAGAATCAGTTTTGCTGATTTTAGCAGAACCTATTACCATCACAAGCAGTTCAACAACTCAAAATCTGCGGAAAATTCTTGTCACACTTGTTTTTTTTAGTCAGGACATGCAATGCACGCAAATATTTGAAGAGCTAAATATACTACCATTAGAGCGATTGGATTGTAGCCATTCCGAAATAACTCCGCTAAAGTGTTATAATAATAGTCGAGAATTCGGACACAAAAACTTGGCATGACAGTATCCAAAATGGAAGAAAGAAGTAAAATCCTAGAAGCGAAGAATTTTATGAAGACTTATTTGGACAGTTGGATGATTTAAAGTGTACTTGGCATTACGAGATTAAATTGAATACTAAGTAATAGCTTTTGGACCTCTAGTAAACCACAGTTGAATGCGAGACTGCAGCTGTTCCCCTATTGTTGATGATTATGTGATATTTCAGCAGTTCGTTGTGTAAAGAATTGTAATTTGTAACAGAGGACACTTTGCAATCCTCTCAAGGACTTGTTATATTCTATATATAAACAGCTTTATTTATAGTTATGCATAATTTTTTAGAGCTGTGGGTTTTTAAATAACTTATGTGTAATTTTTAATCGATTTTCTCATGGCCATCTTTGGGCTTCTAGTTTGATACGCTTTTGTGGGCACACTGAGATAAAAATTTGGGAGATTGGTCCCAATAATAGGGCCTATACACAAACCTCGAGGCATATTTAGTCCAGAAGCCCTAGATTTTTTTATGTTTTTTTTCAAGGGGGCACTATGTGCATATATTTATATTTACACATTGTTCCCAAAAAATTACAAAGGCTTCAACATCGCATTGTTTACACATGGGGTTTGTCTTCTGGCAATTCTCTTCATCTTCATTCTTAGGTTCTATGTAAAACGACTTCACACATGAAACAAAGATCTAACATAGATTAAGTATGATGTTATAAGAGCATGCCTGTTGATCATCCTTTCCTATGATTAATTATACCACACAAAGAAGTTTGCATTCGTTCAATAGTCGCTTGTAGTGAAAGAACAGCATTCACCCATGGTGCACTCTTAACTTCTGGGCTTCATAACTACGAACTTTACAATACTAAACGACTTCTGGAAACAATCTTTGACCTCTTTAGCTCGCCTTAATCCGTTTATTTTACGATGCTTTTTCTCAGACGTAAAAAATCGGGTTGGCCTTAAACCACCTCCTTACGAGCCGATCCTCAGATGTAAACATTTTCCGGACGACAACAAAGGACTCTTTGACAATAATGAGGAAACAATCCTTCAACTGTTATTGCTGCTTCTGCTAAACATTCCCCGGTGCGCCAGCAATTATCCAGCGCCGTCCATTGTCCCCCGTGTTGTCCTGCTTTTCCCGCGCTTCGTCGTTCGCAGACGACAACTAAGCGTGACCTGGTCCACATTTTATTGGGCGCTTTCCTCGTTTTATCGCAGTTAATAAAAAAGTCTTGTTCCCTGGCTTTTCTATTTGAATTCGTTGACCCTGTCCCATTCATTATCTCAAACGATCTACTCTCTGCACAATTTCCCCTCCCTCTGCTCGTCTTTCCTATCGTCAGTTCCCTTATCCCCCCCCTCCAACACGACAGTGTTGCCGTGACTTTTGATTTAAGGGCTGCGGGGTCCTGACAAGCGAATCTTGGGCGCGGAGCCGTCATAATTGAATTTCGTCGGTTCTCCGCCAAGTGCCTTAACTCCGAACGAATTCTATTTCGCGTTTTAATATGACACGCTTTGGAAAGGTCAGCGCATGGAGTCACCCGATCGACAGCCGAACTTCATAATAACAAACAGGGCAATCGGATTTTGCTGGGCGCCATCGTTGCCGGACATTATTCTGGGGGCTCGTCTGAGTGTCGGTCGTTACACAGGGAGAGCGAGACGGAGAGAGAGGTAGAGACAGACAGACAGATAGAGGAAGAGAGAAGGAGAAGAGGACGCAGAAGCGATCGGTGCTTGGTTTGTGATCGACTGGTGGCGAATGCAGAGGAGTGGTCTGGTATCTCTGAGTCTCCTTCTGCGCCCGTGTCTGCCATTTGCGCCAATAAAAGAACGGACCTTTCGATCGGACGCAGGACCTGTGCATGGCAGATAGGTCCTCAAGAGTAGCCGCCTCTCAAGAAGACGACGAAGGAGGACGACTCAGAGACACAGACAAACAGACAGACAGACAGACAGACAGACAGACAGACAGACAGACAGAGAAAGAGCTAGACCGACGCTAAGACGGAATGAACTGCAGATACAAAGACACAAACTGGACATAAAAGATAACGAGAAAGACACAGAGCCATAGAAGCAGAGAGACACACATGCATGGGGACGGAATAGAAGAAAGCAAAGAAACTATATCTATAGAGAACTGAAATTCCATTAATTAAATAAGAAAATATCGTTTCACTTCCTTTGCATCGACCAAGCAGTCTGCCATCGTTCGTCTATTCTTATGATAATCCAAACGACGAATGAGCAAACGACGACATCGATCTTCGGACACAGAGGCAGAGGCACAAAGACAGAGACACAGAGACAGAGACACAGAGACAGAGACACAGAGACAGAAAACAGACAGAGACACATAGACAGAGAACAGAGACAGAGACAGATGCACAGATACAGAAGCATAGATACAAAGACAGGGGCACAGAGTCAGAGACAGAGGTACAGAGTCAGAGACAGAGGCACAGAGACAGTCAGAGGCCCATAGTCAGAGACAGAGAACCAGAGTCAAAGACAGAGGCCCAGAGTCAGAGAGAGAGAGAGAGAGACAGACAGACAGACAGACAGACAGACAGACAGACAGAGACAGAGACAGAGAAACAGAGAGACAGAGAGAGACAGAGAGACAGAGACAGAGACAGGGACAGAGACAGAGACAGAGATAGAGACACAGAGACAGAGACAGAGGCCCAGCGGCAGAGACGCAGGTACAGAGACGCAGATGAACGGAGTCTGTATCCGACGGGCAGACCAGACAAAGGGGCGAAAGTCAGGCGAGATTATCGGGAGGTTACTCGCAGCGGTCTTTGAAAAGAATTCTTCTTAAGGAAAACGAAAATGCGATTGGAATTGATTATGCGAAAGTGAAGATAAAAGACTCGCAGACACTGGGACGGATAACGGACGCCTAATAAGCGACTCGTTTCTGTCGACTAAATGCACGGGATTGGCGCCTCTACCGATGCATCCGGGGAAAAAGATTCGACAATTGCAGCCTCAAATGACTGGTCCACACGCGTCAATTGTTTGTCTTCTCCTCTCTATGTCTTCGCCCCTCTGTGTCTGTCTATCTGTCTGTCTCTACTCCTCTGTCGTCTCAACACTCTCTTCCTTTTCTAATCACATATCATTCTATTGATTTTGTTGGTCTGTCTCGTTATCGCATCTCAGTCTATCTCTGATATCTTCTATTGTTTTCATCTTCTCACTTTATTGCTCTTCGTCTGTCATCTCTGCCTATTCATGGTCCTCTATCTTCGTTCTTCCCATATCTCGTGTATTCAATATCAGCCGATTACTCTCGACCGATCGCCTTCGTCTATTGCTAACCCTTCTCGTTCTCTAAAATATGCCTTCCTGCTTTCGTCTGTCTTTATCGCGTCTTTCTTCCATCGTTCTTTTCTTTCTTTATGCCTTCCTTTCTTCTTTCATTTCACACGTTCCTTTCTCTCTCCCGTTTCTTGTTTCTTTCATCATATCTTCATCTTCCTTTCCTGTGTCATTTCTTTCTTTCATTCCCTCATTCTTCTTTCGCTTCCTACGTTATTCTTTCATTCTTATCTTCCTTTCTTCCTACATTCATTCCATTTATGCGTTTCGCTTCTTTCTTCTTGCGTGGTTCCTATTCCTAAATTGTTTTGTTTATTTATTTCTTCTGTTCTTTCTTCATTCCTTTGATTCGTGTTTCCTTCATTCTTTCCTTTGTTCTTTCCTGTTTTCCTTCGTATTTCTCTTTCTTCATTTCTGTCGCCATTCCTTTCTTCAGCTATTTTTTTCTGTATTCCTTCTATCCTTTTTTATTCCTTCATTCCTTCATATCCATTTCTTCAGTCGTTCCTTCGTCCGTTTGTTCGTTTGCACTGTCATTCGTTCCTTTCTTCCATTCAGTAATTCATAAATTAATTCATGTTTGCACTCTCCCATTCTCTATTCCTTCCTTCTTCCCTTCCTTCCTTCATTCAATCTTTCATTGTTTCCTTCCCTGTCCCTTCTTTCTTCATTCGTTCTTGTTTCTTCCTTCTTCACTATCTACTCTTCCTTCCGTTCTAATTCTAATAACCCTAGATCATAAACCACACGCTCCAGGCAATTAATAATTATGGCAACAACTACGACAGCAACGACGATGACTAAGATGCTAAGAGCGGTTTATGTTGTCTGAGCTTAATCTGAAGCTGATATCTACTGTAGTTATATATATATATATATCTTATCTTATCTTATCTTATATGATTATTTATAAAGCGCCTCTCACAGCATAGACTATTCAGAGGCGCTCCCAGCGTGTCAGCCCCGAGGGAAAAGAAAGGTCTTTTGGTTATATATATATAACTACAGTAGATATCAGCTTCAGATTAAGATATATATTCTGGGGGCTCGTCTGAGTGTTGGTCGTTACACATGGAGAGCGATACGGAGAGAGAGAGAGGTAGAGACAGACAGATAGATAGAGGAAGCTTAATCTGAAGCTGATATCTACTGTAGTTATATATATATATATATATATATATATATATATTGTTACGATCTGCCCTTATTGCGGCAGCGGGTTGACACTAGGCGGCGTATATCGTGTGAGGTTAACGCTGTGGTCAATCCTTTAAACGTACTCTTAGGGGGCGGTGACCTGTGTACAGGAGGACAGTCTGTTCTTAGGCGCTGAAGAGGTTGGTCGTATAGAATAAGCTAGAATCCAACTCTCGATTGTATGTAGTTAAGTTTTGAGCTTTTCTTAAGTTGTGCTCAGGTTGTGTCTAAATGACGGCCAACTCTGTAGCTGTTGAATTTCGCTCGGTGTTGCTGTAACTGGTATCCGCTGGAACCAGGCCGTTACGTTGAAACGTTATTCACCTCGTGCTGTTGACGGGTGTTCTCTGTTCGGTTGTGCTTTGGACGCTGGTTTCGTTGTCGTTCCATGTCGTCAACTTCTGTTTGGTATGCCTTTTACGTTCAGCTTGAATTTATTGTCTAATGTTAAATACCCCTAGATTTTATATATAAACTTTGAAAATATCACATTTTTCGTTCTTATTTATCATTTAGTGCATGTTACATCACCCGGCCGTAACATATGGGGGCTCGTCCTTAGTAAAAAGGGAAATTTCTGTATTTTTCTCTAAACGTTGAATTTTGTTGAATATTGTTGAATTTTGAAAAGGGGGCGTTTCCGTCTCAAAGTTTCGATAAATTGGGTTACAAATTCTTTGAAATTGGAGATTAAACAATGGAGACTTCGATAGCAGCTAAAACGTTAGTGCTGGAAGATATGTTGGAAATGAATGTGGACGAGTTAAGAGAGGAGTTGGAACGTTTAGGACTCGAATGGAAAGGTTTAAATAAGGCTCAGTTACAGAAAATGTTAATTGAGAATATTTCACCGGTGAAGTCCGGAGAGGTAGAGTGGAGAGTAAAATGTAAGAAGCTTGAGGTACAGGCAAAGAAAGAAAAGGAGGAAGCAGATAGGCTTTTGAGGAAGGAAAAGGAGGAAGCAGAGAGGCTTTTGAGGAAGGAAAAAGAGGAAGCAGAGAGGCTTTCGAGGAAAGAGCAGAGTGAGCGAGAGTTTATGTTGGCTAAGCTTAAACTAGAAGCGGAGGCACTGGGAAAGAAAGAGTTAGTTGAGGCTGAGGAAAGGAAATTACGTATTCAAGTTGAAGCTGAAGACAGGAAAATGAAAATGCAGATGGAAGAGAAACGACTGAGTTTAGAAAATGCAGATAAGGTGAGTCAGAGGAAACATGAGGAACGAATGCGAGGTTTGACAGAAGGTTTTGCTGAATTGACAGGGGATTTAGAATCTGACCAAGCAGAGAAATTCAGAATTGCTACTGCTGTGAAGTTTGTTCCTAGGTTTGAAGAATCGGAAGTGGAACATTTCCTTTTATCATTCGAGAAGGCCATGCTGTTACACAACTTCCCGAGGGACAAGTGGACATCTATTTTGCATACCAGGCTGACAGGGAAGGCACAGAAGGTATTTTCAGAACTGTTAGTAGAGGACTGTAGAGATTATGACGTAGTGAAGCAGGCTCTGCTGACTGCCTATGCGAGGGTTCCGGAATTTTACCGGAAAAAATTTCGTTCATTGCAAAAAGGGGCGACGGAAACTTATTCTAACTTTGCCTTCAGATTGAGTATACCTTGCAGAAGTTGGCTTGAAGGTGAAGGTGCATGGAATGACTTAGATAAGTTACGTGAAGTTGTTAAGTTAGAACAATTTGTAAATTGCCTTCCTGTTGAAGTGCACCGATGGATAATAGAACGCAAACCTGTGTCCCTTGCGGCGGCAGCAAAATTAGCTGATGAATATGCGGTTCTATTTAAACCATTCAAGGTAGAGGCTTTTGCCGGGATAAATTTTGAAGCTAGTGGAGGTGTTGGGGATGTAAATCCAACATGGGGACATTCGCCCAAATTTGGAAGGAAGATTATTCCAACTGGAAATTTTGGAGGTAGAAATATGGTTTGCGATTTCTGTCATAAAAAGGGCCACGGAGTAACGAGATGTTGGAGTAAACAAAATGAAGAGGCTAGAAGGTTCGAGGCTGGACAGGAGAATATTGAGCAGGGGTCACAAAGGGTTAATTTGGTAACAGGATTCCATGACAATGGTGAACAGGTTGCTTCTAAGATTCATCAGAATTTTAAACCTTTCTGTATGCAGGGTAATGTTTGTCATGATGATGGATCAAAGAGGCCTATTGTCTTGTTAAGAGACACGGGTTGTCTTCAGTCGTTGATTAGTAGAGAACATTTTGATGCTTCTGAGTATGTGGATACCATGGAAAACCGGTTAATTCAGGGTGTGATAGGGGATCCAATTCAGGTGCCCTTGGTAGAATTGAGGATTCAATCGACTGGTATACAAGGAAAGGTGTTGTGTGGAATTGCAGAGAGACTTCCTGACGGGGTACATGTACTGTTAGGAAATGATATGATTTCTCCTCTGAATGTAGAGGTCGTGACGAGGGCGCAGGCGGCTCATGAGTTGCAGGAGAATATTTCCGAGGCAGAGGCTTCGGTGAGTGAAGATGTGGTTGTGTCTGATAATGACGGTGTTGATATCGGTGATTTAGATCTGTTGTTTGGTCAGTTGCATCAGGTACAGGTGGACGAGAGGACGATGGTGTCTCGGTTGGAGTTTATTCGACTGCAACAGCAGGATGACTCTTTGGATCCTCTTTTTGGGTTGGCACGGGTACCAGGTAAAGTGATCGAACGCAATTTCTATGAAATTCGTAATGATGTGTTGGTCCGCCGATGGCGTGATAAGGTTACACCTGCTGGTCTGGAGTGGGTACAGATAGTGGTACCCAAGTGTTTGCGTAATCAGATTTTGGTGTTGTCGCATGATATTCCAGCCAGTGGTCATTTGGGGACGAAAAAGACGTACGATCGGTTGACTCGACATTACTATTGGCCTGGGGTTAATAGGGATGTGAAGACATATTGTCGCACCTGTGACATTTGCCAAAGATTGGGTAAAGGTGCCGTAAAGGTATGTGCGCCTTTGATCAAGGTTCCAGTTGTTTCTGAACCATTCCAGAAAATCGCAGTGGATATTGTTGGCCCTTTAAGTGTGTGTGACAAAACACGTAATCGATTCATACTGACAATCATGGATTTGGCAAGTCATTATCCTATGGCATTTCCTTTACGGAATCATACCGCTTACGATGTTGCTAAGGTTTTGATTAATGTTTCTGTATGTTCGGGTTTCCCCTTGAAATTCTCTCAGATTGTGGGACTGAATTTATGTCAGATATTTTGCAGATCTTTCTTAATGAATGTCAGGTAATTCATTTGAAAACAAGCCCGTATCATCCACAATCTAATGGGTGTGTGGAACGTTTTCATCGCACTCTCAAAGATATGATGAAGGCGATATCTGAGGAGTACCCGGGGTCCTGGGATGAAATTCTGCCATGGGTATTGTTTGCATACAGAGAGGTGCCGATACAAGGTCTTGGGTTCTCTGCATTTGATTTGGTTTTTGGCAGGGATGTAAGAGGCCCGTTGAAACTTTTGAAGAATACATGGTTGCATGAAGATATTCTGCCTGAATTGTCTAAATCAAACCTCATTGAGTTCGTTCTCGATTTGCGGGAAAGGATTCGAGGGGCGATGCAGGTGGTTAATGCGAACGAGGCTGTGGCAAAATCAAAGTCTAAGGAATGGTATGATCGACACGCCAAACAGGTGGTATTTCAGGAAGGCGATAAAGTGTTGCTTTTACTGCCTTTGATTGGAAAGCCACTTGAAGCAAAATATTGTGGTCCATATGTTGTGGAAAGAAGGCTTGGCGACGTGGACTATGTGGTCAGTACGCCAGATAGACGAAAGTCGAAACGGGTAGTCCACGTAAATTTGATGAAGAAATATTTGATGAGGGTCGATAACGGTGTGGGTTCTGAATCTGTGCCTGTGCTTTTATCCGATACGGTATTACCTAATACCGATGATTTGTTGTTTCTGTCACATGTCGACGTTACACATTTGGAAGTGGAACAGGCCACACAATTGACGGATCTTCTGTCAGAGTTTAAGACAGCTTTCCGAGACCAGCCTGGGCGTACGGATTTGGTGACACACCATATTCCTTTGGTCGGTGGTGCTCGGTCGGTGAAACAAGTGCCATATCGGTTGCATCCGGAAAAACTGAAGGTGGTAAATTCTGAAATTGCGAGTTTGTTAAAAGCTGGTATAATTGAAGAGTCGGAGAGTTCATGGGCAGCTCCCATTGTACTAGTTCCGAAACCGGATGGGACTGTACGTTTATGTACAGACTTCCGGAAGCTGAACGCTCTCACCATTCCCGACCCTTTTCCGATGCCACGGGTGGAAACATTAATTGATAAAGTGGGGGAATGAAATTTCTGACAAAATTGGACATGACCAAGGGTTATTGGCAGATTCCTTTGGATTCTGATTCTATTCCTCTGACGGGATTCGTGACACCTGGGGGTCATTATCAGTGGCGATTCATGAATTTTGGCCTCCGAAATGCTCCGGCGTCATTTTCTAGACTGGTGTCAAAGCTACTTAAGAAATTAGAGGAATTTTGTGACGCTTATCTTGACGACATAATTGTCTTCAGCAAGGATTGGCAGAGTCATCTACATCATTTGCGTTCAGTATTGCAGAGGATTGCTATGGCTGGGTTAACATTGAACATTAAGAAATGTGAGTTTGCAAATGCAGAAATTGATTTCTTGGGTCATCACATTGGTTTAAATTGTGTTCGGCCAAGAACTCAAAAGGTACAGGCTTTACTGGATTTCCCTACGCCTACAAATAAAAAACAGGTGCAATCATTGTTGGGTCTTGCAGGTTACTACCGGCGATATTTGCCTCATTATGCTCAATTGACATTGCCATTGACAGAGTTGCTGAAGAAAGGTCGAAAGTTCGTGTGGTCGGAGGAAGCACAGGGTGCCTTTGTTGATTTGAAGTCAAGGTTGGCGTCGAGGCCGATTTTGAGACCTCCTGATTATACTGTGCCTTTTTGTTTAGCTGTAGATGCGTCTTGTTTCTGTGTCGGTGCTTGCCTGTTCCAGGTGATCGATGGGGTAGAACATCCGATCGCGTACCTCAGTCGCAAGTTGAAGCCGTGCGAGATCAATTACTCTACGGTGGAGAAAGAGGCCTTGGCTCTTTTGACGGCTGTGCGAGCGTACAGCGTCTATTTTGGGGCCTCCATGCTTACCGTTTACACGGATCATAGTCCGTTAGTGTTCCTGAATTCGATGGTGAATTACAACCAAAAACTGCTTCGTTGGAATCTGGAACTTCAGGAGTATTCCTTGGATGTACGTCATCGCCCAGGGAAACAAAATTTAATTCCCGACTTGTTAAGTCGACCGTCGTCAGTTTTGGAAAGTTCTGCTGTTGGGGAGGTTGCTTAGCGTTGTGGGGTCTTTCTTGTTTTTAGGTTTGTTTGGTTATGTTTTGTTGTCATGATTGTGTATACTGACATTATATATGCTCGATTTGCTGTGATTGGTAGAACATTTTGCGGTCGGAAACCATAGGTTTCCTCTCGTTTATGGGGAGGGATATGTTACGATCTGCCCTTATTGCGGCAGCGGGTTGACACTAGGCGGCGTATATCGTGTGAGGTTAACGCTGTGGTCAATCCTTTAAACGTACTCTTAGGGGGCGGTGACCTGTGTACAGGAGGACAGTCTGTTCTTAGGCGCTGAAGAGGTTGGTCGTATAGAATAAGCTAGAATCCAACTCTCGATTGTATGTAGTTAAGTTTTGAGCTTTTCTTAAGTTGTGCTCAGGTTGTGTCTAAATGACGGCCAACTCTGTAGCTGTTGAATTTCGCTCGGTGTTGCTGTAACTGGTATCCGCTGGAACCAGGCCGTTACGTTGAAACGTTATTCACCTCGTGCTGTTGACGGGTGTTCTCTGTTCGGTTGTGCTTTGGACGCTGGTTTCGTTGTCGTTCCATGTCGTCAACTTCTGTTTGGTATGCCTTTTACGTTCAGCTTGAATTTATTGTCTAATGTTAAATACCCCTAGATTTTATATATAAACTTTGAAAATATCACATTTCTCGTTCTTATTTATCATTTAGTGCATGTTACATCACCCGGCCGTAACAATTTATATATATATATATATATATATATATATATATCTACTGTAGTTATATATATATATATATATAACTACAGTAGATATATATATATATATATATATATATATCTACTGTAGTTATATATATATATATATATATATAACTACAGTAGATATATATATATATATATATATTAGGGTGTCCCAAGTCAAACAAGGGAAAACATTTTGGGGGAAACTTATGGTGCAGTCCCTCTAAAAAGTTTCTTTATGATCCCATAAGAACACCTGCAAATTTTTATGACATTCTAAAAATATTTAGGGGTCCCCCAAGGCACTTAGAATTGGGGTGGTTTGTCCTAAATTATGTGTGATGTCTCTGAGTTTGAAAATTGTCTTAGGATCAGACTTTGATCCCATAATAGCATGCTTAGTACCATTAGAAAGCTCTTAAATAGTACAATCTAAAACCAGTGTCAACATAATATAATCTTATTGTATATATGAATAAAGTTTCAAGTACGAAGAAGACAGAAAACATGCAAAATCGAGATTTCTTGGCTTCAATTGTATTTTGCAGTAGTTTACATAAATTTCCCATAAGATTATTCATGACTATCCTAGCTTCTCTAGTCAACAAAGTAGGCTGCTCAACATCTTCAGCAGTGCTTTCTAATAGTAGGCTACCATTCACCATAAACAAAGTATTTTCGTAGTGAAGCTGCCGAACAAACCAAGGATTACTTTCAAGCCTGTAAATCTGTTGTGCACTGGGATGGCAAGCTGCTATCTATGACACCACTGCAATAGATGTGGACAAAGTGGACAGAATGCCAGTCCTGATTTCTTCTGCAGTTGATGGAAATACTAATACTTCTGGGACTCTGGGTGTGCCAAAGTTGGTCTCTGGGTCAGGACAGGCAGCAGTGATAGCAGTTCTGGACCTTTTGGAGTCATGGCAGTGCAATTTGCTATCAGCATGTGCTTAGACACAATGGCCTCAAACACCGGCAAAGTTAATGAAGCCTGCACTCTTCTAGAGACAGCCATCGGTCATAATCTGCTGTGGATGGCTTGTGGGCATCAAATGTTTGAAGACCTGTTGTCTCATGCATTCGTATTGTGCCTTGATAAAGTTTATCCATCAACTGGGCCTGACGTTCTGCTCTTCAACTGATTTAGAGATAAATGGTCCGACCTGTTCCACCATCAACCCAAGCCTTTTTGATGAAAGCGAATCTGTTAACCAGTTGATGGCCTGTGAATTACAGGGCATCTAACGATTTAACAGATAGGTAGTCAACATCTACATCCACTCGTGGTTCTGTTGTCAAGTCGCTGCTGCTGCTTGATGCTGCTGCTCTGCAGACCACAGGTCTGAAGATGATACAGCGTCATTCTTGGTACCTAAGCCAAGAGCTAGTGAACCTCTCTCTCTTCTCTGAGCATCTGTCTTCTGAAGAGTTTGTACAGCTTATCTCGGCCAATGAAAGATGAGGATAGCATGTGGTTCAGTCTTTTCTCCGCAAAATAACGGAATTAGCTATTTTCTTTAGAAAAACCGCCATCAACGACAGTTTTCTAGATATTCCAATTGAAGAGTGGCTCGAAAGCCAATCATATAAGATTGTTTATGAGTTTGTTAATAACTTGGCATATGTGAATGAGAGTGCTGAACGTTGTGTTGCTCTTATACAGTATGTAACAGTATGTAGTTCAACAATAACGAAGAAATAGGTTTACAAGTTGTTGAAAAGCACAGGTAAGACTTCCTAAGTGCAATCATGACAATCTTGTAGACATGTAGAATGTAGATTGTAGAACTGAAGAATTATTAGCAGCTGAAGGTGTAACCAATGATGAAGAATAAGCAGATGAAGGTATGGAGGAGCAGAAACCATGGCTTGTTGCAATATCAAAGATTTGTACTGATGATTGCTCCTAACAATTAGTGGTAATAACTGATATTGCAAAAGTCCAAAAGTCTTACGTTTTGCTTAATTTTTTATTATTATTTGATCGTAAACCATACGTATAATATCAAATAAAGTTACATACTTGTAGGTTCTACTATTTAAGAGCTTCAATTAGTGTTTAACATTTTATCATGGGATCCAAGATTGATGTCTAAAAGCGTTTAGAAATTGGACACGTCGGGCACAAATTATGCCAGTATGGGGAAAATATGAGAGTCTTGGGGGACCCCTAAATATTTCTTAAATTTCATAAAATTTTACAGGTGTTATTATGGGACCATAAAGAAACTTTTTGGGGGGACTGCATATAAGAATTCCAAAAACATTTTTGTTGGGACACCCTAATATATATATATATATATATAACTACAGTAGATATCAGCTTCAGATTAAGCTTCCTCTATCTATCTGTCTGTCTCTACCTCTCTCTCTCTCTCTCTCTCTCTCCGTCTCGCTCTCCATGTGTAACGACCAACACTCAGACGAGCCCCCAGAATATATGTCTTAATCTGAAGCTGATATCTACTGTAGTTATATATATATATATATACATATATATATATATATATATAACTACAGTAGATATCAGTAGATATAACTACAGCTGATATCTACTGTAGTTATATATATATATATATATATATATATATATATATAACTACAGTAGATATCAGCTTCAGATCAAGTAGATATCAGTAGATATATATACTACAGTAGATATATATATATATATATATATATATATATATATATATATATATATATATTAATTTTGAATAATCCCAAACCCAGTCACCTCGAGATTTACTAAACTGACTACAGTATAGGTCTGCCTGTTAATACTCGCTGGACGACTCGATTCAGCCATTGTTCGTACTTACTCTACGCGTGCAGTCATCTCATTGATGCCAATTTATGAATGTCAGCGTGTCGCCTATTTTATGTCTGCTCATCACTGCTTGATTGCTTCCTCTTTTCGACGCACCTTCAACTGTGACTGCTCATTTTCTACAGTCAGAACTCATGACCACACGAAATTCAGGAATTCAAATAAAAATGTAATAGGTCTATTTTGCCATCTCATTGAACCTATTTCTGCTAGTTTCTGCTATTGTTGATCCTTCGGGTCATCTTTAAGATATCGACTCGCTTTTTCTGGCTACAACCGCTCATAAATCGCAGTCTGGTTTGTCTTCTTTTTCTAATATCAAAAGCCCATCGTTGCCACTTTTTTACTATCCGCTGAACGACATAGAAAAAGAGGAGGAGGATGAAGAGGAAGAGGAGGATGAAGAGGAAGAGGAGGAAGAGAAGGGAACAGAGTAGTCCTTCAAGATATCCGAGAGGCAGCCATAGTTAACAAATGTTATCGACTTCATTTTTCA
Source organism: Allolobophora icterica (assembly GCA_963556255.1). Lineage (NCBI taxonomy): Eukaryota > Metazoa > Annelida > Clitellata > Crassiclitellata > Lumbricidae > Allolobophora > Allolobophora icterica. The sequence continues at coordinate 29,606,809 of OY744608.1, read as the reverse complement.
TCGACATAAATTATGAGGACGGGTGACCAACCCTTTCCATTGCCGTCTGATCGTCCCACTAACAGTGTACGGTCAGTGCACTTACAATAGCGGAGTTGGCTAGGGGTCCAAGTGGAGCCGACATCTCGAAACGAATTTCTGCCTTGGCGTGGATTTGAACCCCAACAGTCCAACACGCTAACCACTGAACTGTCTAGTTTTCTGTAATTTGATGACCACCATTGATTACCTAATTTTCGTAGCCGCGGCTCCCGCTTTGGGTTATTATTACCTTAGAAGGCCTTGCACAGTGCCTTTTAATTGAAAAAACACGCGTATCAGATAGACCAATAAATGAGTTTCCTCAAATCCTTAGACTCTAATTAGTCTACAGTTTCAGGAACAGAGAAAGAAACAAGATATACAGCTAAGTAAAAACTTCATATAAAATATGAAGCATATGGGCCTACTTTACTAATCGGAGACATGGAGGTCTTTTTGTTGGGTACAAAAGGTGCTGTAGAAATAGTTAGTTGCATAAATAAAAGTCAAGCAAGGCATTCAGTATGTGATTCCAGTTTGATGACTGGTATTAATCGTTTATTATTATTTATTATTATGTGCAACGATCTGGGCAAAATCATGAAAATTAATTCCATCAAAGAATATAAAATAAATTTTCGCCGTCGTTGCGCTTATCATGCGCCGGGAAATTAAAACACCTCCACCTACATGTGTAGTTTTCTTATTATTCTCTCTTTGTTGAGAGTATCATGTTGTAATCGAGAATTGAGATCTAACTACTTTATTTGTCCTCTACATTTCACGGACCAGAAGCAGGTCCCACACTGATACGCCATAGACGAGCAGCTTTTGAAATGAAAGAAAGTAAATAAATATCCACACATGTACACAATTTCCAGTCTTGTTGTCCTCGAGACTAAGGTCTTGTTCTCTTGTGCACTCGAGTTCATTTCTAAAAGTCTTGGTCTTGGTCTTGAGGTTCAAAGTCTTGGCCTTAGTCTTGGTCTTGAGGGTTTAGGTCTTGACAGCAAGACTGACTGTTTCATTAGCGGAAGTATGTGAATGACCCTTGCCCGTCGAATGACGGTTCTTCTGACAGGTTTCTTCAGCACAGGAGAGAGCAGTGCACCTGGTAACTATGCTTTGCTTGATCTGGTCGCTGCTCTACAGTACATGAAAGAGAACATCCATCTGTTCGACGGAGACCCGAACGAAGTGACCCTCCTAGGACATGGCCACGGCGCAGCCATCGTCAACCTTCTACTCGTCTCACCTCTGACGAAAGGTCAGCCTCCTGCTATACAGAGACACAACAAAAGGCGCTTCATGAAGCGTCTCCACACATATATATGTATACACAGGCCTACATAATACATACACGCATACATACTAACACACATACATGAATACATAACATTGCATACATACATGATACATACATGCAAACATGCATACATACATACATACATACATACATACATACATACATACATACATACATACATACATACATACATAATCCATACATACACACACATACATACACACATGCATACATGCATACATACACACATACACACATACATACATGCATACATGCATGCATGCATACATACATGCATACATACATACAAACCTACTCACCTGCATTGTAGGTTTATACCTCTATATCGCTGCTTGGCGACGTAATTGATCTTTACATCTCAGCCTGTCTAATTCGCTCAGCCACTTAAGTGCTATTCGTAGGCTAATTATGTAGACTGCAAAGACAAGATAAGGAGAAGTAACTGCTGACGCTGGGAAAACTTCGGGTCATGTGACGACGATCCATATTTTGTCATCGAATTTACATGAATTCTCAAGTCGAATACTCTGGGAAAATGGAAGCTGAAGCCGATCCATTATAGCTACAAATATGACGTTGTTCTGATTGGACATAAAGACGGCTTAGAAAACTGGAGATTATAATCCATTAGTTGAACGGCAGTTTTTGACTTCATCCTTAGTACAATGGAAGTTCAATAACGGTTCAGTAAGGACTAAAATTATCTGCTACGATACTCTAAAGCTTACTACTTTTCTGAAGAATTATTATAATAATTTCCCACTTACTTAACAGGTTGGTTTTTGGGTGATTGCTACATTGTAATTACACTTTTATAAACTTCTTAGAAGTCAAAGAAGTTAACTGCAGCGGCCCGATAATCTGCATATGACACATCTTGTGTTTTATTAGGTTTACTAATGCATATGGTCTCCAGTATGGTTTTTTAATAGCTTGAAAAACCCAGCTACTTATCAAGAGATGATTAGTTTTAAAAATATTCACATTTCCTGCAATAAACAATTCCGAAGCAAGGCTAATCTAAAGCGAAATCAACTTATTCCTTTGCACTATTGCGAAACCCAAGAGTAAGATTTTACAAGGCCCACAGAAGTATAGGGGTCTAGGTCTAAAAAGTAGGTCTACAAGCATGAACTACTATTGCTCTGCAGTATTTTCCCTTTAGTTCGTCTTTGATGAAGCGAGAATCGTCGGCTCACCATCTTCATCCCTGGCCTCTATGGCTGTTTCTGTACAGTCTCCGCAAAACGCACTCAAAGTGACTTATACTCAACGGCTAATGGCTGCTCCTTGAAGACGCCTGCTTGGTCAGACAGACCGGGAGCCACTGCTTAATTCGATATTATTTTGATGTTTAAATGGACGAGCATAAACAACACGAAGCCTCCGGATCACAGAGTCCAACGGACGATGACGCTGGGTTCTTTCGCTGATGGGGACAAGAATAGCCATGATGGCAAGGAGAATTACACCAGGTCATGTCAGATAATTTAAGGGTCAGGAGTAGTGTCTGAGACTATACGGGGTTGACTCCAACTCTAGTCTCAGCTGAGAAAAACGTTCAAGGTCTGTCAAACTTCTGATAATATAACGATCGAAGTGTTCGAACTGACTTCTGTGAATTTTCGCTTTGGACCTTTCCGCCGTGACTTGTCTGGCAAAAACGCATTTTAACCTCATGACGTGACCTTGGTTCTGGTTCAGGTTGGTTTTAGGACCGCTGCCATCGTTAGTGTGCGCTTTCTATTCGTTATGGCAATATTCACCCCGCCCCGTTAAGTGTGGTTTAGTCGTACGCTACGGAGATGAAGAAGAAGAAGGCGGAAAGAGGAATGAGAAGGTGGTGATGAGAGTTGGTCAGAGAGGAGGGATGTTGCTTTGGAAGGGAGGCAGAAAGACATAGAGAGGGACTGGTGCCTTGGAGTCTGTCTACCTGCGACTGGCATCCGGCGAAGCAAGCGTCATCCATCATCCAAAGGTTCAGCTGCTGCTGCTGTGGTGGTGGTGGTGGTGGTGGCGGCGGCGGCGGTGGTGGTGGTGGTGGTGGTGGCGGTGGCGGTGGCGGCGGCGGCGGCTTATCGCTGTCCAGTCTGCACTCGACATACATCAGTTGTCAGTCGATAATACAAAATCGGACAGCTATGCGTCTTCGCTCGGCTAAGTAGTCCAAAGGGAGAGACGCACTGCCCACAAATAGACAGACAGACAAACAGAAAGATGGGTAGATATATATATAGAGACGGAGAGACGGACAGGTATGTAGCAGGAGAAAGAAGACCAGAGAAGGACCGAGACGGAAAGGGAGATAGACACGGGAAAAGAGTCATCTCGACGGGAGTTAAGCCTCTATACTCTGCTGAAAAGCCCTGAGGATCCCAGTCTCGACCAGTCTTGTGTCATTCCACACATCGAGTCATTTCTATGAGTTCTATAGAACGGAGTTCAGAGATGCCAAGCGAATCCCCCACCCGGAGGCTTCAAAGGTGAAGACACTCGGTCTTTCGGAAAGTCGATTCCTGCTTAATACGATAAGCCGACTATTAGTCCCCATTGCACTGCCACATTTGGTTATAGCGATTTCTCGGTAATTTAAACGAACAAAAGTCGAGCGTTTTATCTGACCTAGAAACACTGGCTGAGACATCGGCAGGAAAACGAGGTCTTGCAAAGTAGTACTCAGGAATTGAATTGAAACCGTTTACTGAGTCACTAACAAACAAATCAATTACGGCAGTGACATCGGTAGGCTTACTATTCCAAATCAAAAGGGCAATCTTTAAGAATCAGATGTCCCACTACAGTCCGGATTACCCTCTCACTTAAAGTGGATTGCAAGCAGCGTTTTCAACATACAACTTCCTAATCATTTCAAATCATATGCAAAGAACATAAACAGTGCAATGTAAGTTTAATGAACGAACCATGCAAACTCTTAAACCATTGAGGACAGTAGGTAGCATTTCGTGTGTACAATAAAAAGAGAAGCTTGAATGAGGCATGTGAATTAGTATTCCAAAGCACTGGACCAGAGCATTTATTGAGGATTGAATTGCATGGCATTCATACGAGCTCAATAAGCTAGTTCACCTTTATTTTTTCGCGCAAGGCATGACGGGAACGACGTTCATCAACAAAGTAAAACATGGCGGATCGCTTAGAATCGTTGAATGACTTCAATCGATGGAAGGTGGACGATTTAAAGAAATATATAAAAGAAAGAGGACACAGCTTATAATCTCCGCTCACGCAATTAACAATCGCACAAGTGCGCATTTTATTGTTACACTATGATCGACTAGTGAGTCAAATATTTTTCAATATCTGTGTCAAACTAGATCATAGCAATATCGGCAACGGCATGCTTCAGTTTGTTGATGAACGGCCGGAATTGAAAGCATAATGGCTGCGCATGCGCATTGCCAATGCTGAACTGGCTTATTAATGCGATTGAAAGACCTTGTAGAGTATCTGTGAAACGCTCTCTTGATATAAGTAGTTTATGGCAGTAGTTTATGGTAGTAGTTTATGGTAGTAGTTTGTAGTGGTAGCAATACATGAATAAACCAATTTGTGCGTCACTGTATAGTCTCGTCAAAAGAGGCGCTCGATCTTAATAAATATCAACTGGGTCTTATTTAACACTCACAGTAGTCCTTAATCACGTGACCTCAACTTAAAGCCTCTTACGGAAGTTGAGCTGTCTTCGATATTTAGAAGTGATCCTCTGCTCTGCTTCCTCTGCTGTGCTTTCTCTCCTCTATTTTTTATCTTCTTTCCTCGCTTGTAAATCTAAATGTAAATCTTCGAAATTTCTCAGCTCCACACAAAAGCCGCGTCAGAGGAGACCAGCTTATATACACTGGCGCTACATCAAATGGCCATGACCTTGGCGCTTATATCCTATCTATCCTATCTCCTGCCGTCCTCCGTCTTCTCTTCTCTTTTCTTGTCAACTCTCTTTTTACCAGCTCTCCTCTCTTTATCTTCTTGTCTTCTTTTGTCTTTTTCCTCTTCCCCTCCTCTTATCTCCTTTTCCCCTTATTTTATCTCCTGTCTCCTCTTGTCCTCTCCTTCCAGTCCTCTGTTCTCCGTCTTTTTTTCTCGGTCAAACGATTGTCGCTTCTTTTCGCATTTGTTCTTCCTTCGTTCCATCTCCTTTATTATACTTTTTACCAGAGAAGAGCAAGCGACGGGGAGAGAAAGAGATAGGAAGGAACAGATTGAGTAAGAAAAGGTAAAACGACAAGTAGACAGAAGGAAAGACGAATAACAAGACAAACGTGTGGTCGCCAAATACACATCCCAGACAGACATCCCAGACAGACAGACAGACAAGACAGACAGACAGATATTCAGGGACAATCCTTTAGAATTGTAATGAGCGCGGGTGAAGACTACTAGACAAACACGAGACTCGCAAAGTCATAAAGCACGCGTTCACGCAGGCAGGTAGGCAGGCAGCAGGCAGAGGAAACAGACAGGGATAGAGAGAGAGGCAAGGACGTCTACAAAGAGGACGAGAAGACAGATGGCCAGATCCAACCGTTCCTGCAGAGGTGGCATAACAAGCGTCGCCTTGAATCTTTGATGGACATCCAGAAAGCTGAATCATTCATCGCAAGACCGATAGGTCCCTATGGGCGTCCCCCGTTCCACCTGAAGCACCCTCTCACTCTCCTTGCCTGTCTGTCTGACTGTCTGCCTGGCCTTCTGTCTGGGTGCCTGGCTGGCTCTCTGTCTGTCTGCCTGGCTGTCTGTCTGCCTGGCTGGCTGGCTCTCTGCCTGACTGGCTGTCTGGCTGGCTCTCTGCCTGACTGCCTGGCTGGCTGTTTGCCTGCCTGTCTTCCGCTTTTGTCAGTTGACAGGCTGACCGACTCACTAGTCGGTCTGCGAATAAGTCAGTAAGCAGGTTATTACGTAAGTAAGCAATTCATTCAGTCGGCTTATCTAAATCAGTAAATGGGTTCATGAGTTACTGTTAGTCAGTCGGTCGGTATCTGGCTGTCGGTATCACTTTCATGTCCTTTATTACTGCAAATGTCTGCCCCTATCTGTTACAGGTGTGTCAGACATGTATAGATGAGGTCTGTGCTTCTAACAACTAGTTCCCAATAGTTTAACAATTCATCCTTGCCTTTGTCATCAGCCATTATCATTCAGTTTATCTCAGTCACTGTCCGTGCCTGTCTCTTTGTCTATGTGTATGTCATTCTCTCTCTCTCTCTCTCTCTCTCTCTCTCTCTCTCTCTCTCTCTCTCTCTCTCTCTCTCTCTCTCTCTCTCTCTCTCTCTCTCTCTCTCTCTCTCTCTCTCTCTCTCTCTCTCTCTCTCTCTCTCTCTCTCTGTGTCTTTCTATAGGTATTCTTATCTATGTCTGCCATTGTTGTCTGACTTGTGAGACAGGAAAAGGTCTGTTCAAGCGAGCCATTCTGCTCAGCGGATCGGCGCTCAGCCGCTGGGCCATCGTTACGGATCCTCTGCCTTCCGCTCTCAAGTTATCGGCCAGCCTCAACTGTTCCATGGAGCGACTCGAAGACTTCGCGGGCGTCGTCTCCTGCCTCAAGAACCTTCCATCCGATGTCCTTGGCGCCGTAGAGGTCAGCGCACCCAAGTATCTCAGCTCCCTCGGGCCAGTCATCGACCGACGAACCGTTCTGGCGGCTGAGGTAGACTTCCTGATGAGGAAGGCCTCGATGGAGGCACCCGTCTTCGAGAAGACCTCTCTGCTCGTCGGACTTTCCAGCGGCCAGCACTGCGTCTCCTATCTGAGTCGGAGGGACACGGAAGAGGGAATTCCTTTCGCGCGTCGAGCAGCCTTCATTCGAACCTTCGTCCAGAACCTCTTCCGCTTCCACCGTCAGAAGGTCTTCGACACGCTGGACTACCACTACACAAACTGGGAACGACGTCGAGACCCGCAGGTCATCAGGGACGCACTCATCGAGCTTCTGTCCGATGGCCTCTACCTGGCTCCAGCCGTTGAACTTTCCCGCTATCATGCCGCCCTACCTGATTCCGCTCCGGCCTATCTCTACACATTCCAGAGTCCTTTCGGGCTGCTCAACTGGGCCGCCGGCGGTTGGGCAAGGAGCAGCGAACTAGCCTTTCTCTTAGGAGCCCCGCTCGTCAACGGAGTCAGCCCGTACTTCGCCTCGTATAGTCCTCAGGAGAAGGCGCTCGCCGAATTCGGACTCAAGTACTGGACGAATTTCATCAACTTCGGGTAAGACAATCACTTTAAGGAATTCTACTAAAATCTAATTCGATCTATTCTATTCGATCTATTTTATTCGATCTATTCTGGTATTTATCTATCGATGCATCAAATAGAGGCGGCGTATAAATGAATATATTAGATTAAAAATCTATTCGAAATATTCGGAAGGAATAATCCGAAAGATTAAGATTAAGAGTAATTAAATTGTCTCGACGTATAGAAGTCTCATTCATCGCCTTTGACTAATTGTTCGCCCAGTAGACAAAGCTGCGGAATTTGGTAACTGCGCCCGAATTTTGAACCATACATTGACGTATACAGCGCATCAGTCTGACTTTTGATTCTCCAACGACGATAGGTTTCTCTTGTCTGCGCTTCAGTTCCAGTATCGCACAATCTTTACTTTATCTCTGGTTTAAGCTGCGCTGTCTATATCAGCTACATCGCCTTTCACCTTAATGTCAGAAAAAAGGCGGCTTAATGTTGACAAACTGTCTGAAGTTTTCGAACTATCAGTCCAATTTGTTCGATGATAGCCTTCGACAAGAGGCTGACAGACGAAACGAGACAAACTGAAGGAAGGAGAAATGGACGGACGGATGGACGCTAAACGACAGACAGATGTTCAACGGAGACGCTGGAAAGAGATCACTGGACGGCCGTACAGAAATCGGATAAGACGGCTGGACACAACGATGGATAGCCTTCGTCCAGGGAAAGTTCGCCGAACGAGGAGAGAGGTAGAGACACCGAGAGGCAGGCAGAAGGACAGGCAGAGGCAGGGAGACAGAGAGTTAGGTAGAAAAAAACATGACCAAAGAGAACGCAGATTTAGTCGGATGGATTGAAGAGCTCTTCTGAGATTACGTGCCAGTGTATGGATCTATGTCAGTTCTGTGCAGCTGCTGCAGTTTATATTAGCCAACTGTATATGTATATATATATGTATATATGTATATATATATGTATATATATGTATATATAATATTATATATATCACTGCACAAAGTGATGCATACATGCGTAGCAGGTCAAACATCATGAAGCAGGAAAGATCGGGAGAGGGAAATAGAGAAAGGATAGAGAAGAACAGACGGAAAACTGTAGAGAGACTGAAGACGTGTCTTGAGTGTTTAGCTGCGTAGTTGAAAGCAATAAAATCCTTTGGATCCAACCAGAATCTGTATGCCTTTGATATTGTCATCATATATAGAACTGTCTTACGTCCGTTTCTACCGTCTTCAAACTGAAAACCGTATATAGCTAAGAATAGGCCTGGCTCCTGGTCTAAGCCTTGCACTTAACACTTGTAATGAGACGCACTGTTAATTTCGCAGCACCACACCAAAGCTGCGTCAGGGAAAGTATAGCCTTGTCATCAGCTTTTAATCAAATCAAATCCGCAATAAGCCCGACTGGTGGATCAATTTCCGAATCCAGTCAGAATTTGGGGCCTCCTGTTGTCTACCCGTGGGAGTCACTTACAGAGAGCGGTACTTAAAGCCTTCTCTCGGGTTCATTCATTAAACTCCTTCCATGTCTTCAGATCCGAACTCAATAGAATCTTTTCCAGATCGCGGATTGCATTATTCATCGTGTGCCTCACAGCAGACGACAGTTGGATTGAACTAAACTAAGTAAACTAAATATAAATAACTGTGGAGTGTTTTTGCGTGTTCTCTGTGGCAACGACGACCGTTTGATACTTACGGGGCGTTCTATCTATGTAAATGACGGCGCTATAAAAGTTTTTTCTGAGCGAATTGCAAGCTCTATGGTCTGCATATTTCTCAGTTTCGCAGCAGTCCAATCCGGCAATTTACTCGAGCTGTTGACCTATTCCGCTCGTCTGCAGCCAAACCGTTTAAACTATTTTCTGCATTCAACCACAATATAAAATACATATACCCATATATACATTTATATAGCGGTCGTTATACGGCGCTTTCATATTATCCGTGGTCGAGGTCAATCCTCGCGTGAGTGTTAAACTAACGCGCCTCTGACATTATTGGCCCACCCTGTAATAGAGCATCGCAGTAGCCTATGCATCGTAAAACACTACCGTGAAAGTACTCGATGTCCAAAATATTGAATCTGTTGTATAAGGCGTGAATATGAAAAAAAACCTCTTTCTATACAGAGATTCCACTTAATTTATTACTCACGTCGTACACGAGGAACTTAACAGGCGTGGTAACCATTCAAACGGGCGGTGGTGGTGAAGGATCTCACCCGATCAATTCACTGAAAAAATAAGCAGAGTCGATGCCATATGGTCGCTACAGATAAAGTGTACATTTACGCTTACAATGCCGTCGAAGGTTGGCACAATACCTTCAACAACGCTGTTGGATTTTCCCATCCAACTAGAATCAAAGTTGCAAGTAAGCTGAGCTTGAACTAAGGGTTCAGCTAGAAAAGAAGAAGATACCAGGAACGCAGCAAGCTAAAATTGCGCTCTGTGCCAAGCGTAAATTTATGGATCAACTTAACCAATAAGTCAATAACGACCATATTTGTTATCTCGAAATATTATTTAATATAAATATGTTCAAACGACAGTTTTTAAATATGCCAGGTATCTGATCTATCTAATAATAGACTATTATGAATTATATATACTTTTATTTGTTGTTACTTAATTTTACTACATTTATTTAATTTCAAGTGGATATTATATTTCTAGACAAAAGTAATTACTTTAATAATTAAATCATTTCCTCTCAAAATTTGGGCCCCCTCTTGAGTTGCACCCTGTTCCATAGCACCGCTGGAACACCCCTCGCTATACGGCATTGGAGGACACACATGTGAGCATCATTGAAGCTTTTCACATGATTGTTACTGACTACAATGATCCGATGGCTCACTTGGGAGACATTGCCAGATATCAATAATGTCTGATCATTTCAGTTAGTGTTAATTGTTACCATAAAAACGATAACTCGTCACAGTATTGTCACTGACTACACTAAGTTTTTTATTTTGCCGAAAAACTATAGCTTTCACCCAGTGAACTTTTAATCATTATTCAGGACATTGGTTGTTCCGAAGCTTTGGAATTCACTGCCCAGTTTTGTACGTTCAGTCAGTTGTCAGCAGTTAAGTAAGTAAGTAAGTATATTCTTTATTTTACCGGTTGCAAGAGATTCACACTCAATTGTACATACATCAAATAATACAAAACAGAATGCAGAATACAACAGTAAAAAAACAACAGCATTAGAATCAATAGAGTACAGCATTCTTCCAATGAAATTTTTCAGATGTTATTGTCAAGTGGAGTAAGCACTCTATCGTGAGACCGAGGTCGGCTTACATAATTTTTAGGTTTCTTGGGTGGGAGCAGTTTATGAAGTACATGACCATGGTGGTTCAAGACCCCCGTAAAGCGCCACTTCATTGGTCTGAGATAGTTTGTGTAATTAGGCGACCCTGACAGCGGAACGGTTTCGTTCCTTTGGGTTTTCCTTTTGTCACTGATCGCAATGTAACTTAAGTTCGTGTTACCATGTAAACTGTGTAATTGTTCAAAGATTGGTGAACAATAAAAGAATTTGATTTGATTTTTGATTTAAAAAGGCCGACATCCGCATGCCTGCAGAGTTGGTGGAATGTTGGCCCCCTGCGGCAGGTACCCTAGGCTAGTCTAACTTTTTAGTATAGCTTGAAGTAGATTTTTATCGTTATTCAGAACTCAGCTAATAAATCATCTGTTTCAGGTTCCCTACCCATTCGTAGCTTGACTTCTGGTTCTCTGCTTCAACAGATTTCGATCTAGCTTTGTAACGGATTATGATCTTGACTATATAAGGTGTCACTTGGAGCGAACATCGATTGATGCCTTATAATAAAGGCGCTATAGAAGTCACTAGATTAGACTGGAAGAGTACGGTACATTTCCCAACCGTACTCTTTCTGTCGCCACTTTCACGTAATCGTCTGGCTGTTGGCTTTCAGCTTTCCTGTAATACATCGACGACGTCGTCCTTGTATCATGTTGATCAATAAAATAGCAGCCTCCTTGTGCACGGTATATAGGTTGATTCCAGACACACAAAGAGTAATATTTGTCCACCTCACCATTAAGTCCGTCCTGTTCTTCTCTGCCTGCATGGTGGCCTGCTTGATTGCCTCTCCTTCTTATCCTCCCTCTGTCCCTCACTTCATCCTTCTGTCCGACTCTCTCTTCGTGTCTATATATATATATATATATATATATATATATATATATATATATATATATATATATATATATATATATATATATATATATATATATATATATAAAATCATGAATCGCATGCATTAGCGCCAGGACAGTCTCTATGATGGCTACGTATGTCATACATGACCTCTTAAGCTTTGCGCTATGAATCTGGCACGCATAGGGGCTGAGATATAGGATGAGTAGCTAAGGTAGAGAGTATAACTACGAGTAGCTAATACCCTTAAGTTGAAACTTAAGAGACTCAAATTGGGGGAACGCCTGACTAGATACGAGTGCAAAGGGATCATTCCTGAGTACAGGGACGAGATAAAGAACCGATTTGAGGCACTGATTTTGGTTGAAGCGACTAGTGCTGATGATATGTGGGAAGGAATGAAGAAGGTGATACAGGAGGAAGCGAACATTCACGTACCAAAAAGACAAAAGAAGAAGATATCACCGTGGTTATCGTCGGATGCAATCAAGATAGCAGAAGAAAGGAGAAGTGTGAGAACAGCAGGAAACAAAGACCTAGTCAAGGTGCTGAACGGGAGATTTCAGAAGCAGGCAAGGAAGGATAAAGAAAGATACTTGAACGATCGATGCAAAGAAATGGAAGAACAGGGAAAAAAGGGAAGAACTAGAGAGATGTTTGCGGAAATGAGGAAAATCACTGGCAAGTTCACACCACGGAACGGCTCATTAAGAAACGGGAATGGCGGAATAATATGCGATAAAGAGGAAGCAAAGAACAGGTGGAGAGAATATACGGAAAATCTCTACAAGATCGATGACAGAGTGGAGGAAAACGAAGAAGCGATCACAACTGATTACGTCAAGGAACCAAAGATCATGGAAGCAGAGGTGGAATGGGCAATTACACAAATCAGAGATAACAAGACCCCAGGAGCAGACGAAATCCCTATTGAGCTGATCAAAGCAGCTGGAGATGGAGTGATAAGAGAGATAACAATTCTGTGTAATCTGATTTGGGAGACTGAGGAGTGGCCGAAGGACTGGCAAACATCGATCTTTATACCCATCTTTAAAAAAGGAGATGCTAAGGAATGCGAGAACTACAGAACCATTGCGCTAATATCTCATACGAGCAAGATACTCCTAAAGATTATCCACAAAAGGATGGAAGACACGATAGAGAGAGAGCTGCCGGCAAATCAAGCAGGATTTAGAAAAGGGAGAGGCACAAGAGACCATATTGCAAACCTAAGATGGATAATGGAAAGGCAGAGGGAATATGGACAAGAGGTACATCTTTGTTTTATAGATTACAGCAAGGCATTCGACTGCGTTGATCATGCTCTGCTGTGGAAGACACTGAGTGAAATGGGCATACCCATGCATCTGATAACTCTCCTCAAGAACCTGTATGGCAATCAGGTGGCGGTGGTCAGGACAGAACATGGCGACACTTCAAGTTTTCGAATAAAGAAAGGGGTCAGACAGGGATGTATACTATCACCATACCTATTCATTCTATATGCAGAAAGGATAATGAGGGAGGCAGGTTTTGATGATGAGGCGGAGGGTGTGAGGATAGCTGGAAGGATAGTGAACAATTTAAGGTATGCGGACGACACAACACTGCTGGCGGAAAAAAAGGAGAAACTGAAGGATAACATCAGAAGGCTAAAATGTGCTAGCGAGAAAGCAGGAATGTACTTTAATATAAAAAAGACGAAGATAATGACCACTGAGAAATGGAGTTATTTTGAGGTAGATGGAGAGGAGATAGAGGTGGTATCAAGCTTCTGTTTCTTGGGGGCCATGATGGAGAGTGAAGGTGGATGCGAACGAGAAATACGACGGAGAATTACATTGGGGAAGACGGCAACGCAGGGACTGGAAAAAATATGGAAGGACAAATCAGTGAGTTTGGGAACGAAGACAAGAATTGTTAAAGCAATGATCTTACCAGTGGTGCTTTACGGATGCGAAACATGGACAAAAACCAAGGCATTGGAGAAGAAAATTGAGGCATGTGAAATGTGGATCTGGAGTAAAATGTTGAGGGTTTCTTGGACTGAGAAGAGAACTAACGAGGATATCCTGGAAGAAATAGGACACTGGAGAGGGAGTTTGACGTTGGGGCAGAGAGCGTCCAGGCAGAAGATGTCATACTTTGGACACGTGATGCGTGCAGATGGGCTGGAAAAGGAGATGATGTTGGCGTGTGGGGAGGGCAGAAGGAGGAGAGGACGACCAAGGAGGAGATGGATGGACGAGATACAGGAGGCATTGAAGATGAACATCTCGGAGCTGAGAGAGGCAACGAGAAATCGGAGCACATGGAGAAGGTTGACCATGACAGTCGCTAGGATTCAACGAATCGACAGCACAAGGTGACAAGGTGAGCTAATACACGATTCATGATTATATATATATATATATATATATATATATATATATATATATATATATTGTTGTGTGATCATCCCTGTGTTTTGGACTTTGGTCTAGGAAGGAGTGTCTGTTGGTTTCTACCGACCTCTAGTGACACTATTTTCTATTTAAGCCTCTGCGTCTTAAAGAGGATTGAGATTGGCATTAGATTTTCTGTTAGGAGACACGACGTTTGTGATCTCGAGTTAGGGCAGCCAATTCTCCTTTGTTAGTCTTATTTAGATTTTCTGGTTCTCCGCTATTGTTTAAGGAGCAACCACGTTTAGGGCTTTCTGTTAGACTTTAGTTGCTTGAGTTGTTTCATCTTCGAATGTGTTCTCTGTCGAACTTTGTGAACGAACTTCACCGCAGTCTGGTCATGTGAGTTTTCTGTATCGTTCCAAAAAGAGGAGATTCGAATGGTCTGTCTGTTTAATTTTAGTTAGCAAATAGTACAACCTTTTCAAAACCTCTTCCAAGCGAGTTTCATCATTAATTTAACCCTAGAATTAGTAAGGTTGTTACATATGGGGGCACGTCCGAAAAATTTTGAATTGAAATTTTGAAAGTTGGAAATTCTGAAAGCCAAGTGGGAAGTTTTCCATATTTTCACTATTTTTGCAATTGGTCGACTAAAGTATTGATTAAGTGTACTAAATGGCTATGCCCGTCACAGGTCCGTTATTTTCAGTAGATGACATTCTGGAATGGTCTGTGGATGAATTGCGACAGCGTTTGGATAGTTTGGGTCAGGAGAGTAAGTCACTGAGTAAAGTACAGTTACAAAAGGCTTTATTGAAGTTAGTGTCGCCGCAAGTGGGTGCGGAGTCGAAGGTGACAAAGGAGGATGAGGACAGGCAATTGCGTAGAGAGGAAAGAGAGTTTGAGCTGGCGAAATTGAGGTTGCAGGCAGATGAACGAAAAGCTGAATTAGAAGCCGAAGAACGCAGAGAAGAAAGGAAAACCAAGTTGCAGGCAGATGAACGAAAAGCTGAATTAGAAGCCGAAGAACGCAAAGAAGAACGGAAAAATAAGTTAGAGGCGGAAGAACGTAAGGTAGAATTGGAGGCGTCTAAGGTAAAACTTGCTTTGGAGGAGCGTAAGATTCAAGTTGAGTTTGAGGAAAGAAAACTGAGATTGGAAATGGATGAAAAAGAGAGAGTTCGAAAATATAAAATGGAATGTCGAGAGAGTAAGGAAAGTGAGGGTTACGAGGATGGAACAGGGTGTGACAATTTTAGAATAGCGTCAGCGGTTAGGCTGGTACCGAAATTCGATGAAATGGCGGTCGAAAATTATTTCATGAGTTTTGAGAAGGCAATGGAAATTCATAAGTTCCCAAGGGATAAGTGGACAGCATTGTTGCATTCACAATTGGTTGGCAAGGCAGCGAAGGTGTTTTCAGAACTGACGCTTGAAGACTGTAAAGACTATGACAAGCCCAAACAGGCTGTATTGACTGCATATGCTAGAGTCCCCGAATATTATCGAAAACGTTTTAGGTCTTTAACTAAAATGTCGGGAGAGACTTATTCGAATTTCGCCTTTCGTCTTGGTTTGCCTTTTCATAGTTGGTTAGAAGGTGAGGAGGCGTTGACTGATGTTAATAGACTTCTAGAGGTCTTTAAACTAGAACAGTTTGTGAATTGTCTCCCATTGGAGCTACATAAATGGATTGTTGAACGTAAGCCGAGGTCTCTGCGCGTGGCAGCTACGTTGGCGGACGAATACGCAACGCTGTACAAACCGTTTAAATTGGATACTAATTTTGGCTCGGGGCTTGAAGAGAAATCTGAAGGGAAGGATGGTCCTACGTTTGTGGGGCAGGCTGCTAAATTTACAGGTACGCGTGGTGGGTTCCCTCGTGGTTATAGGACTGTGGTATGCGGGTTTTGTTCACGTAGTGGTCACAGTTATGGCAACTGTTTTCAGAGACAGAATATGCAAGGTTCGGGTGCACAAGAGGGGTCAAATCCATATGCAAAACACGTGGGTTTGGTTCAGAAGGTGCCTGCTGTAAGTGCAGAAACGTCGGCGAATCAGGTATTTGACGGTGTACATAAAGATTTTAGGCCGTATTGTTTTGAAGGATGGGTACAAGGTCAGGACAGCTCACTATATTCAGTGGTCATGCTACGTGATTCGGGCGCGCTACAGAGTCTGGTTAGCAAAAGTTTAGTTCCATCAAAATTTTATACCGACACTGAGGAATTTCGTTTGATAAAGGGCATTGGGAATGAAGTGTTGCGGGTATCTTTAGTGGAGATGACTTTGAAGGGTGAATTTTTCACGGGGACTTTTCTATTTGGATTGATAGACAGTTTGCCTACAGGCGTTCATATCATTATCGGCAACGATATAGCTGCGGGTTTAGTGAAACAGGTGGGAGTGGTCACGCGTGCTCAGGCGGCTGCAGACGATGCGCTTAATGACATGACAGGTATGAACCCAGGAACGGACACGGATGAGTTAACAGGTGTACCAGTAGACGCGCTTGAGAATAATGACTTGGTTAGCTGTCTTGAATCTGACTTAGAATCGGTCGTTGATTTGACTGACTTGTTTCAAGACTCAGTTGCGGCTTCAGATAAAATTGGTAACATTGTTTCACGAATCGAATTTATTCGTTTGCAACGAGAGGATATTTCTTTAGCGCCTTTGTTTGAGTTGGTTGATAGGGTTGAGGATAATTTGGGTCAAAGTTCGTACGCTGTGAAGAATGAAGTTTTGGTGCGTCATTGGACGGAGAAGTATGTTCCTGAGGGATTGGCGGTTACACAAGTGGTTGTGCCTACATCATTAAGGAATAAGTTATTGACGGTTGCACATGACATTCCAGCTGCAGGGCATATGGGAATTCAGAAGACGTTAGATAGATTAAGACGACATTTCTACTGGCCAGGTATTTCTGCTTCGGTTAAGGCTTACGTTCGTTCTTGTTTAGTTTGTCAGCGTGTTGGCAAGGGATTTGTTCAGGTTCGTGCTCCTTTGATTAATTTGCCTGTCGTTCAGAATCCATTCTCTAGGTTGGCAATAGACATTGTCGGACCATTATCTACGTGTGAGAAGTCTAGGAATAGGTTTATTTTAACGGTAATGGACTTGGCTACAAGGTATCCTTTGGCTTTTCCGTTGAGGCAACATACAGCGGTTGAAGTAGCGAAGGCTTTGATTTCAGTGTTTACTATGTTTGGTTTACCCGATGAAATTCTTTCTGATTGTGGATCCGAATTCCTTTCTGATCTTATGCAAATCTTTTTAAATGAATGTAAGGTGATACAGATAAGGACTAGCCCATATCACCCTCAGACAAAAGGTTGTTTGGAACGCTGGCATAGGACTTTAAAAGACATGTTAAAAGCTGTTGCTCAAGAATATCCTGATAGTTGGGATGAGGTCTTGCCTTGGTTGTTGTTTTCGTACAGGGAAGTTCCGGTGCAGGGGTTGGGCTTTTCCGCTTTTGATTTGACATTCGGTCGCTCGGTTAAGGGTCCTTTGCAATTGATAAAACAGAATTGGTTGGTGGCTGATGTGTTGGATGAAAAAAGACAATCCAATTTGATTGATTTCATTTTGAATTTGCGAGAGAAGATTCGGTTCTCTATGAAAGTTGTGAATGAGAATGATACTGTTCTGAAGTCTAAATCAAAAGAATGGTACGATAAGAGTGCTAAGAAGGTTGTCTTTCAAACTGGTGATAAAGTTTTGCTATTGTTACCTTTGATTGGCAAGCCTTTGCAAGCTCGTTTCTGTGGTCCATACGAGGTCTTACAGCGTTTGGGTGAAGTTGATTATCTTGTTGGAACACCTGATAGACGCAAATCTAAAAGAGTGGTGCATGTCAATTTAATGAAGAAGTTCATTGAAAGAGCTGTTGTAACAGATGTTGCTGATGTTGTTGATGAACATGTGTTGCAAGTTCACGTGGTTCCTTCTGCTGATGAATTGTTGCATTCGAAACTTGTTGATAAAGTTCAGATCAATAATTTGAGTTCTGATCAGTCTAATGAATTGTTGTCTGTCTTGCTTGCTTTCAAACATGTGTTTAGTTCGAAGGCGGGGAAAACTACTTTGGTGTCACATCGGATCGAGTTGTTGCCAGGTGCAACGCCTGTTCGTCGAACGCCATATCGTGTTCATCCGGAAAAGTTGAAAGTTATAAATCAGGAGGTTTCTTTTCTGTTAAGCGAGGGAATAATAGAGGAGTCTGAGAGTCCATGGGCTGCTCCTATTATTTTAGTACCTAAGCCTGATGGTTCGGAGCGCTTGTGTACTGACTATCGTAAATTGAATGCGGTTACAGTTCCAGATCCATTTCCCATGCCAAGAGTTGAAACGCTGATTGATAAGCTCGGTGGTGCTAAATTCATGACTAAGCTGGATTTAACGAAGGGTTTTTGGCAGATTCCCATTGAACAGAACTCCATTCCTTTAACTGGTTTTGTTACACCAAATGGTCACTTCAATGGCGCTATATGAGTTTTGGATTGCGAAATGCCCCGGCTACATTTTCTCGCTTGGTTCGAAAGTTGTTTGCGGATTTGGATGAGTTTTGTGATGCTTATCTAGACGATGTGATTGTGTTTAGTAAGGTCTGGGAAAGGCATTTGGATCATTTGAAACAGGTTCTCAGTAGAATTTCTAATGCAGCCTTGACTTTGAATTTGAGCAAGTGTGTGTTTGCGGACGCAGAGATTGATTTTTTAGGTCACCATATTAGTCTAAATTCCATTCAGCCTAGGATACAGAAGGTTGAGGTATTGTTAAATTTTGCAACGCCTTCTAATAGGAAACAGGTTCAGTCACTGTTAGGTATAGCGGGGTACTACAGAAGATATTTGCCGCATTACTCTGATTTAACATTACCGCTTACGGAGTTGTTGAAGAAAGGAAAGAAGTTTTTTTCGAATGAGGATGCGCATCGAGCTTTTCTCGATTTAAAGTCTCGACTGGCTTCAAGACCGATTCTAAGGCCGCCTGATTTTCATAAACCTTTCATTGTTGCTGTAGATGCGTCGAATTTTTGTGTTGGAGCTTCGCTTTTACAGATTCATGATGGTCTCGAACATCCAGTTTGTTTCATGAGTCGCAAGCTCAAGAAACACGAGTTGGCATACGCGACCGTGGAGAAGGAAGCACTCGCGTTGGTCCTCGCCGTCCGTGCTTTCAGTGTCTATTTCGGCTCGTCTTTGGTCACTGTGTTCACTGACCATAGTCCTCTTCAATTTCTCTCGTCGATGGCTAACTCTAATCAGAAATTACTGCGCTGGAGTCTGGAACTTCAACAGTTCGCTTTGGAGATTCGCCATAGGCCTGGTCGTCTCAATGTGTTGCCAGATTTATTGAGTCGTCCTTCTCTTGAATAAAGTTTTTGTGTTGTAAATAATATTTTGTATATAATTGACAGTTGCGAACTATGTACATATTTAGATGTTGTTGTAAATAGCTGCTATGTGTTTTGCTGCTTACTTTTACATATTTTTCTTTTGTGTTCGTTGTCTAGGGGTATGTTGTGTGATCATCCCTGTGTTTTGGACTTTGGTCTAGGAAGGAGTGTCTGTTGGTTTCTACCGACCTCTAGTGACACTATTTTCTATTTAAGCCTCTGCGTCTTAAAGAGGATTGAGATTGGCATTAGATTTTCTGTTAGGAGACACGACGTTTGTGATCTCGAGTTAGGGCAGCCAATTCTCCTTTGTTAGTCTTATTTAGATTTTCTGGTTCTCCGCTATTGTTTAAGGAGCAACCACGTTTAGGGCTTTCTGTTAGACTTTAGTTGCTTGAGTTGTTTCATCTTCGAATGTGTTCTCTGTCGAACTTTGTGAACGAACTTCACCGCAGTCTGGTCATGTGAGTTTTCTGTATCGTTCCAAAAAGAGGAGATTCGAATGGTCTGTCTGTTTAATTTTAGTTAGCAAATAGTACAACCTTTTCAAAACCTCTTCCAAGCGAGTTTCATCATTAATTTAACCCTAGAATTAGTAAGGTTGTTACAATATATATATATATATATATATATAACATAACATAACATAACAAATGTTTAAGTGGTGTTTAAGTGGTTCAGAAGTTGTCTGTGTTAGAACCACTGAAAATTTACCTGGAACGCATAATAGCCCAATGTGTCTAGCTTCTTCTTAAAAGCTGTTATTGTGTCCAC
Organism: Allolobophora icterica; assembly: GCA_963556255.1. NCBI lineage: Eukaryota > Metazoa > Annelida > Clitellata > Crassiclitellata > Lumbricidae > Allolobophora > Allolobophora icterica. Next base: position 29,586,472 of record OY744608.1, on the reverse strand, counting down.
TGAGACAGTACTATCATCCAAACCATTCTACAAGTCTACAACTCTTGCACTGAAGAATTTCTGTCCTAATGCTCTTTTCGGCTTCTTAAATAATTTATACCTGTGACCACGAGTTGCCTCGTTTGGCGATAATTCAAAGAACCTCTCCCACTGTAGTGCTTCCCTTTCCAGTGATAGTCTTACAAGCTTCGATTAGATCTCCTCTGCTCCTCCTTCTCTGTAATGTTGTTAATCCACACCTTTTGAACATTTCTTCGAAGCTCAAATCCTTATAGCCCCAAATCATTTTACCACCATTGCCTAAAACGCCTGGTTGGGCTCAAGGATGTTTCCCACATCTTCCAACCTAAACACAGAGCTGAAATATTTACTGAGCACTTCAGCAGCTTCCACATCATCCACAACACGTCTCCATTTCACGAGGGCTACCTTGACGAGCTCTAGTACGAACTGAATACAATGCCTATCTGCTGTCAGCTTAAATCAGGCACCAAGGGAAAGGACTGGCCATCCGCCCTCATACGACGAGGCTGAAAAAATTGAAGTCGCTAACATCTTGTATACTCGTAGTCGCCTCCGCTATTTTAAGGAACTGCTCTTCTCTTTTCTAGATTAAAATTGTTGCGACGGCATCTATCGAGTATCTTGTCTGTCTTGGTAGGAATCCGAACGGTCCAGCAGAGGGTGACCGGTCAGCAGCAGTAGCAGCGACGTCGGGCATGTCCTCAGTGGGCGCGGGACTGATGGCCTCCTACGGAACTGGCCTCAGTTGGCCTCAGTACGACACAGAAACACAGCGATGCCTACGCATGAGTACGTCCACATTCTCTTCTCCTCACTCGACTGATCGAAATTGCTCACCTGTGTATGTCTCTCCCTGTGTCTCTGTCTCTGTCTCAATCTCTGTCTCAATCTCTGTCTCTGTCTCTGTCTGTCTGTCTGTCTGTCTCTCTCTCTCTCTCTCTCTTTCTCTCTCTCTCTCTATGCATCTTTGTATGCTTGAAATGCTAATTGTTCGTCTATCACGATAAATTGTAATTCGTGACGAAGATGATGGCATGATAATGACAACGACAACGTTGCTGGTGATGAAGATGATGACAACGATAATTATGATGATGATGAAGACAATAATGAATCGGAAGTTTGGCACCCACAATTTAACGACATCTTTTAACATTGAAGGTCGTTGAAGTCGATTTGAAATTTTTTAACACCACTCACCGTTAGTATTATGATGCAGGAGAGCATAGATGGAAAACTGAGAAGTATTGACAGTTTCTTATGTACAGCATATAAACTTAGTGAAGGTTTCGTGTGTTGTTGAGGTGTGAATCCAGTGGTGGAGCATCACTTTCGCGGGTCCAAGATGGCTCTCTGGATCGACCTGATTCCGAAGATCCACCGCCCAGAGAACCTCAGCGAAGCCTACCACCTGCTCGACAGCTACGACAACCTGACGTCATACGACAGTGACGGCCTTGACCTAGAAACCCTGCGTGACCTCATCCGCCTCTACTCGCCGCTCCATCAACGACCAAGCGGCACCGACCTTTCCACCCACAACGTCCGCCTCCTTCCCTCATCCTTTGCTCCTGCATTCCAACCACCCAGAAGAGTTCCAACGGCAGCCAGTCGCACAAAAACCACCGCCCGCATCCCAATCAAGCCGGGGCTTCTGTCTGCCTCAGGAACAGGCGTGACCCCGACGACCCCAGATACACGAAGCTCCGCTACCGCAGGGCGCCGCAGAGCCCCACTGTCACTGAGCGTTACGGTTGGCGTTGGATGCTCACTTCTGTCGCTCAACGTCCTCGTCTTTGCCGCCATTTTCCTCCAGCGCAGGAGAAACACCGGAAGACTGGAGAAACGTCGGCGGGACCATTTCGATAAGGAAATGTCGTTCTACCTACGTCCTCCGCCGGAAGTGGTAGAAAGTCGCGAAGTGGCGCGGGTTCTTCGAACTCCTCCGCCGCCGCCGCCAGTTGAAACGATGAGCAACGGGGCCAGCACGAACGAAGGTATTTTCCCCATCAGCGCCACTGCCACTCCGTCCCATAACTCCCTCCAAGACAGGTCGAGAATACCGACGGCCATCGGACAGACGCGACCCACCAATTCGCTCCATCACACGACGCGCCCATCGCTCGAGACCGAGCAAACGGAGGAGCAGCAGCAGGCGGTGCAGAAGATAGTCACCAATTCACCAACTTCGACCGTAGAGACGGAGATGAGTCCAAAACGTCGCTCAACATCAGGATTGAATTCTCTGCCTCCGCATCCCGATCCACTTTTACATCTCGGTTCCTCATGTGAAGAGGACAACACCCGAACTATTAGGCCGATCTTACGAACTTCCTTAAGTCATGAGAAAACTCCGAACAACAACAGACAGGTCGCAAAAGTCGTCGAACCTCAATCGACCAGAAACCTCGTTCACTACGCCCTTAACTCATCGACTGCCGTATGATTTTGTCATCGAATTAAAAGACTCTAGGTAAAAGACGAAAACGGTGTTCAAGCATTTCTCTTTTTTCGTACCACTTGTTGAGAAAAACATCTGGAACTGGGCTTCCAAATGCATGTTCGTTCATCGTTCCAGTTGCATACATTATTCATTTAGCAATCCATAACTGCAACTACGTCTTGAAACACACACCTGTGCACATACATTACATATGTATGCATGTATTTATGTATTGTATTGTATTTAAACATTTATAAAGCGCCTCTAGGCGGGTGAACAGTTCAGAGGCGCTCCGAGTGCGCAAGGCCACATAACAAGAAATAAGTATTGAGGAAAGCAAAAGAAGACGAGGGGTTACCTATTAAAATTTGAGAGCGAGTAGGAGACAATGTATTCCAGAGAGGAACCAATTGAAACAAAAGATCGGGACTGCGCAATAGCTGTTCTATTATGAGGAACTAAAAGATTCGGTCTGTTCGAGGAGCAAAGTGAACGATGCGAGGAGACAGAAAGAGGCCGGTATGTGCGTATGTATGTGTGTATGTATGTATGTATGTATGTGTGTATGTATGTATGTATGTATGTGTGTATGTATTTGTGTATGTATGTGTGTATGTATGTATGTATGTATGTATGTATGTATGTATGTATGTATGTATTTGTGTATGTATGTATGTGTGTGTGTGTGTGTGTGTGTGTGTGTGTGCGTGCGTGCGTGCGTGCGTGCGTGCGTGCGTGCGTGCGTGCGTGCGTGCGTGCGTGCGTGCGTGCGTGCGTGCGTGCGTGCGTGCGTGCGTGCGTGCGTGCGTGCGTGCGTGCGTGCGTGCGTGCGTGCGTGCGTGCGTGCGTGCGTGCGTGCGTGCGTGCGTGCGTGCGTGCGTGCGTGCGTGCGTGCGTGCGTGCGTGCGTGCGTGCGTGCGTGCGTGCGTGCGTGCGTGCGTGCGTGCGTGCGTGCGTGCGTGCGTGCGTGCGTGCGTGCGTGCGTGCGTGCGTGCGTGCGTGCGTGCGTGCGTGCGTGCGTGCGTGCGTGCGTGCGTGCATGTACGTGTTAATGTGTGTACGTGTGTACGTGTGTACGTGTGTACGTGTGTACGTGTGTACGTGTGTACGTGTGTACGTGTGTACGTGTGTACGTGTGTACGTGTGTACGTACGTACGTACGTACGTGTGTACGTACGTACGTACGTACGTACGTACGTACGTATGTACGTATGGATAAACAATAAATATATATGGTTACGTAGACACCCAGACGCATATATAGGCCCCTATGTAGATACACAGAAGCACTGATGCATAATTATAAATATGTATTTTATAGGTTCACAGAAAACTAGCTACAGAGAGACAAGCAGACATACAGATGAACAGATACACAGATACATAGATATAGAAGAAATGACCACATCGAGGGAATGTTATTCATACATTCATATAACGATATCCGACCATAATACTGATTAATGGCCAAGCTTCATCTTGGTTTAAGGTTGCCATAAGAAAATCGTGCTGTACAGAAACTATACCCGAGCATTACCCCCGAAAGGTTTTCATAAAAACTTTAAGTGGACTCTGCAGTCTAAGACGCATTTCAGACTGACATGCTCTCGGCAAATATAACTTCCAGTGTCGTCTAATACTGAACAGATGTCTTTCAGATTAAAGCCCTTAGGATGCTGACAAGGCGATTTCTTAGAAACGATGACTACTGCAGCTGTCGTCAGTCAGTAATTATAGCTTAGTAAACAGATGTCCATTTGCTGCGGGCACGAAATGCATTTGGGCCACCTCTGTCTACTAATTTAAGGTCTTAGTGCCGTTACGGGATCAGGTATAGTGCTACCTTGGAGACCAATTAATGCCCAGCTAAGTGCCATGTTAACCTACATGCGTCCAACCTGTATTTACCGGGAAGCTCAGGATACTCTTGAGACCCAGATCGGTACGTATGCGAGACGAGACGAGACGTTAGCTACGTTTCGAGACCATCACGTCGACATCAAAGCTACATCAGTGATATTTAAACTCTGGTATTACAATACTCGTGCTTCTGATAAAGTTTTGTATCTAACTAATAATCTTGGATTGAAACATGGTTTCCGGTTTCGTAGCACGACCTCATAACCAAACCCAATTTCAGTGGTTGGAAGAGATTCCGACCACGATTAGATTTTAAACTGATTATTTGTTTCTTGGAATGCCAAAATCCAACACAGTGAGCACTGAAGAATCAACATCGTATCTAATATGTCACCGGAAATTTCCAATTATCCGAATCCATAAATGATTTAGTTGGACAGTTATTCTCAATATAAAATTGCGCTGAATGACTCTAAAAATTAGTAAATCTACTAGTTTTAAAACTTACGACTAAAAAATTCAATTCTTATTATAACAATTATATTCACATTTTATGAAAACAAGTTAGATAAACGGCTTATTGAAGACATTAAAGAAATAGGCGTATACTATGCTGCGTCTATTCAGGAAGGGGAAAGCCTTCATGTTTTTAAAAACAGTTTTAAATATACTTACTGTGTAACCAGTGTGGGAATTGTAGAAAAAAGACTGGGGGTTGAACATTTTATCCGTATTTTGCAAACTGATGTCAACGAAATTTGAAAGCAACTGATTTGAGCGCTGGCAGTTTCTTAAATCAAACTCTAATCAAAATCAATTCCTTTGTTGAGAAAATTCAAAAATGCATACATGATACACCATGGAAATTTCTACTCCTTGTCAGAGACTCAGAGTCAAATAATGCTAAAAAAATCACACCAGCACAGCTAAAGGGGTTGGAAACTACCTCTGTGGTGTGCAGTGAAGACAACTGTGGGGTCCTAAGAAAGATTAGAAGGTTGAACCCCAAATCTCCCGACAATTCCCACCCTGTGTGTAACTCTTAGCATTTGCACTGACAGCTAACAGTGTAAAGCATCCTAGAAGTAACTTCATACTGACGGCGCTATATAAATTGTCGTAATTACAATTGCAATAGACTGTGAGGCCTGAAGATATTGACCCAGACCGACGCCGGGGTCAATGACCTTCTGTCCTATCCGTTTGACTGAGCTTGCATTGCTCATGCTCAAAACAGGTTCGTCTGTGTCGTCATCGCAGGTGATGTTGCAGCATGCTTGTGACAGCGACAGAGGCGAAGGCTTTTATCGACAAAGGCCGATAGATTCGAGCCTAATCTTATGAAGACTTACAAGTGTTAATTGAAGATGTGCCTTCAATTCCATCTTCAAGACAGCAGCCCTTGACGTGGAACATCATGACTACAATAGCCATTGCTTAGACCCAACGTCTGCAGGGCAGCCATGATTCAAAGCTTTATCTTTTCCATTGAATGAGATCTTCCGATGTCTTATATAACCGAATTACTGGTCGGAGTTGCTTAGTTAAAAACTAATCTTAAAAAGGATGAACAGTGCACGCGAAAGACTATTGCACAACACCAAGAAAGAAAATTCTTACTGATTTATTTTGCTGATTTATTTTGCAGCCTCTTGAGTGTTCAGCGTAAATGCCTATGTTGCATGACCTCTGCAGTCTGCATTGAGCGCACTAACGCCTCATTAGACTTAGAATAGGGCTGGCACTGATGAAGCTCCCTGCAGCGGTTGGTGATCTTTAGTCTTCGATCGTTCGATAAATCAACGGACTCAGTAATTAACTGTCTAGCTGGGTTCTCGATAATCTAATGGTCTCGGGTTCAAATTTGGTTCTAGCCCAGTAGGCCTACAGCTAGTCTTGAGAGTTGTGTAGTAACTCATACCTAATCTTGATTCTGACGACGTGTGGGGCGTGGTGGCTCAGTGGTAAGTTCGGCGCCTTGTGACCGGAGGGTTGCAGGTTCGAATCCCACTCTAGCCGCTGCGTACGGACCTTGGGCAAGTCCTTCACTCGCAATTGCTCGTGGCGCTTCGGCGTGAAAATTCCGGCACAGTATCAAATGCTGTAGGCCTAGTCGGGAGCGCCTCTGAGTAGTAGTTGACTTCGAGAGGCGCTATAGAAATATCCGGAATAAATAAATAATCAGTTTGAATTTTAATTAGTGGTTTCATAATCATCAGCATTCCCAGTTTCAGGCTGATTGATATGTTTCAATTGTTTCATGTTAACGCAACATTTAATTTATGTAAAATAATATGTAAGAAAGCATACATAAAGCGTTTAAACGTTTCTACTTATAACATGATGGCCTTTCTGTGACGTCTAGTATAAAACGAACTTGGGTGACAAGTCCAAGACGAAGCCTTACGAGGCCCACGTGTTTTTGCTCGGACTAGAGGTCTTCTGGAGCGTCAGCTTAACACAGTGGCGGCCTTTGACAGTTTTGTGCTATAAGCCGCTACAGGCAAGCCGCAAGGACAAAATGCCGCCCCTTACTAAACACTGATATTTCCATTTAATTTCTTATTAACTGTTTCTTATTTAAAAATTTGCCGCTCCTTGAGAAATGCCGCTGTACGCAGCCGCCAACATCGCCTATACCTAAAACCGGCTCTGACATAACGCGTACGTCCTTAAGCTCGGATTGGCCACTAGTATGGAGTGCCCCTGGCGAATGAATGTGCATACAAAGGTGCGATTATTTGCTACTGAAACATGTCTACAAAAACTTTGATATCTTTAAATTGGCTGAGAATGAATCCATCAAACTTACAGTTTATTTGGAGTGTTCTTAACTATATATAGCAGCCCGGGTCGTATTCCACCTCTTCCAATTCGCGTATGTTCAAACTATAGGGGATGGTCCCCTAAGATGGGACACTTAACGCTGTTTCCCTTTTTTTTAACCACAAGCACTATAGTAAACTAAACCACACTGATATGATGTATATTCTATTTAACTTTCAAATAGTGATTGTTAAAGTTTAACACTTATTCACGATTTCAATATTTTTGCCATGAATAATAATTACTAATATGTCCCATCTTAAGCAACTATACCCATAAGATGGGACAACAATTTCCATCAAGTCAGGCTGCGAAAGGTTATTAAATAGTAATTTAATTACAACAGTATTACTCATGTGTAAGCTTATTAATAAACTTATCAACAACTTCAGAAAAATTAATACCTTTGAAAGACTGTTTACAGACTTTTAAGGACTTTTTATTCTGAATGACAATTTAAAAGGCCTAAAAACGGCAACTCGAGGGTAGGCTATCTCAAAGTATTCAGCAACAGGCCTAACGCAAAAAGACTACCTGCCAAACAATTATAGACTAAACACTTTGAGATTCATTATTATAGGCTAACGTTATCATTAATTTTAACATGGGACACCGTCGAAGCCTAAGATGGGACAGTGGTGTCCCATCTTATGGCATACTATAGCTGTCCGTTCAAAAACAAATATTTACATTATCGCTCAACTTCAAGCAATGAAGAATGAATGATTGACCATTAAAATGACACTATTTTAAGTGTATACCATAAAGTGAAAGAGATGCGACAAGCTTGCCTTGCTCTGCGGAAAAGTATTGTCGAATGAAATAACATCAGTGGACGTGAAAATCTTCACTTATTAATAAAAATCGTCGCAACCGCACCGCAAGTAGGGAGAGTTGCTAGGTAGAGTCAAATATTCGTGATAAGCAATTCGCAACACTAAACAGAGGCGTCCTCTGCCGAATAACGCTAATAATAGGTCTGTCCCATCTTATGAACTGTCCCATCTTAGGGGACCTTCCCCTACTCGAAACACACGTACTGCACGGGACTGCGGATGGTGATGGAATAGCGCCTGAGAATAAACAGATGCCCACAACGTAGTTCGGGTTCTGCCATGAAAAATCTTTTGATAACGATAACGCGTTCAGTGTTTTCGTGTTCTTTCTTATCGGGAGAACATCAATGATCGCTTCAAGTACCTCATAATACATTAGGGTTTGTTGTGTTCTTGTATGGAACCAGAAGGCTTGATTAGTGCCCAATCTAGACTTGGTGAAGCCCTACGTTATATAGAACTTGGAGACTCCTTGTAAAAAATTGCACCAGAAGGTGTCACAGAACTTGGAAACATATATGTCTTTTAATTATTTAATAACAAGGCATTTGAAGTGAACATTTTAAATTATCTTCAAATGAATGCATTTACTGGTTACATATTTATCATTTTAAAAAGCCTCCAACTCAGAATTTTGTCATCCCCTGCGGATTGTGATGCCATAAGCTGTAGCTTTTTAGCTTATGCCTACATCCGACACTGGGCTTGATGAACAACGCGGAGTTCCCGTATATATATCTCAAGAACTTCTTTAGCTCTGAACAAAAAAATTCTGAATATAAAACTTTCTATATCTGTTGCGAGGTCGCAAAAGGCGCTATACAAACGATCAGAAACATTAATTCATGCAAACATTTATGCCTACATATGCACATACATAGATACCTACATGCATACATACATACATACATACATGCATGCATGCGTACATACATACATACATACATACATACATACATACATACATACATACATACATACATACATACATACATACATACATACATACATACATACATACATACATACATACATACATACATACATACATACATACATGCATACATACACACACACACACACACATACATACATACATACATACATACATACATACATACATACATACATACATACGTGCATGCCTACCTATATACATACGTACATATATGCATACATACATATACAAAATTATACATATATAATATATGCATACATATAGGCCTATACATACATCCTTACATACATACATACATACGTACTTACATTCATACATACATCTCACTCACACACACACACACACACACACACACATATATATATATATATAATTATATCAAGCTTCACAGGACTTTCTAAAACTTTCTTAGTCTAATCCGCTCTTAAATGAATACACTGGCCGCCACACATTGCGGTGGCAGATAAAAGCGGCAAGGAAGAAGACTGGTTATCGCCTCTGAGTAGTTCCCTTGAAGGGGCGCTATATAAATCTTTCAATGAATGAATGAATGAATCCGCCTTCATAATGCTGAAGCTAACGCTTAAAAACCCGTGGGTCACTCAGCGGATTGCCTCTTCATGTCGGCTGGTCATATAATATCTTAACGAAGCTTAAAGAAGTCTTTTCTGGGTAAGCCTGCTGAAGGAAGTCTTAAGTCAGACTGTCCTGATCAGCTTTGTTGAGACTTTCGGATTGCATTCTCATCGTGCACATGACGGACTTGTCCCGCACAATCACGGGACCAAAATTGCTTTGTGATGGAATTGCACGATAGTCTTTGAGAGAAGACAGCGATGACGGTCGATGTACAAAGGCGCTATATAAAGATCTAAAGCTGCATAAAGATACATAAGCTTAAACGCACACTCTTGGTTTAACCAGCTACTTGGAATGGCTGTACATATATTCGTTTATTTCGAATCAGTGGGTTGACACACCGCAAACCATTACAATAAGAGTAGAGCATGTGAACTAAAAATCAATTCAAGTAAGAAACTGGTCCAGCAAGGGACGACATTGTTGGCATGGCTACTGAGGTTTTTTGTATTGTGACATCTGAGAAACATATGCTAGCAGTAAGTTTTGATGCTGGTTGGAATGCGAGTACAATCAGACACTAACGGATTAAAAGGACTTAACAATGCCGCTGTATTATTTTACACCCAAACATGGATTTCATTTTAGCAAATAGACTATTACTGAATCTACCCAGAACAAAAACATTTTAGATCAAGTCTCCGTGCAAATTAACTAACTGGTGAGACTGACGTTTTGATACAACAAGCCTGGTTGTTTAGGAAACGGTAATTTGCTCGTGCGTTTGCAAGCGGGTTTAATCAACATGAATTTGTGCAATATATAGTGCTGGTTATATATACACTGTTGACTCCGTCTGTACACAATCTAATATTCTTAGAAACCAATGGAACAAAGACACATAAATATATTTCTATCCACGGGCGGATCCAGCAGTTTACAAAGGGCCACAAAATAAGCAAGTCCACACTTCTTGGAAAACTATTTGATGACCTGTTTGTTATCATAATTTAAATGATTTTTAGACGTGAAAGATCAGGATTGACATTCATGCGACATGCTCAGACCCATCAGTCGAAATGACTATAGCTGCCAAGTTTAAATCTTACTTGGTCATTGCGCCATTTTTACATACGCTGTGCTGATCAAATACAACGGGTGCTAAGTTTTCCCTCCAAAAGATTGGCGCGTGATCTGATATATTGTTTACTGGATCCACTGGCGTAAACTTGTCCAAAATATTGTGGGGCATTTGGCTATTAATTCTACACTTGTTGCATTGGATGTACAGTCCATCTCAATTATTGGGGGGACACAGTTGGTGCCTCTCTCTGGAATACACTGTCTCCTTCTATATACTCGCTCTCAAGTTTTAATAGGTCTTCCCTTGTCTTCTTTTGCTTTCCTCAAAGCTTATTTCTTTTCTTGTGGGCTTGCACACTGGGAGTGCCTCTGAACGGTTCACCCTACTAGAGGCGCTTTATAAATGCTTAAATACAATACAATACATTTGATGTTCTTTTCAGACGGCAGAGAAAATCAAGCGACAAAAGATTGTAGAATGACCTAATCGACGACTGGTCAACAACTGGTCAACGGCTGGTCAACGGCTGGTCAACAAGTGGTCAACGGCTCACAGTCGAAGAGTATACCTTGGTGTATACTATGGAACGGATCAAAGCTGAACGATCTATACCAAAGAACATATGAATGCATGGAATGACATCGTAAGGCTGGATTCCATCCAAACTCATCAACTTTGAACTTTGAGTAGTTACTATTACGGCGATACTCTCCAGAAATAACACGCAGAGGTCGTTAACATAAATAAGTCTTCATGTCTAATTGCATTTTATTGTGCATACTGTCAGAGCAGACGAAACTGTCGACCAACTGAACAGTCAGATGTTGGAGAGCAAGGAAACATTATTGAGCATCAACATTCAACAGTCGGCTATTTCGCCATTCATGATTTCTTGCTTCTTCCGAAGACTGAATCTAATTTGGCGAAAGCCGAGAGATTGGATTGCCTGTAGCCATTGCCTTCTGCCCGGCGGAGTTGCTCCTCTCCACAATCGCCGCCATGCGACTGTTGTCTACGCAATAAATGTTTAGATACAATACAATACAATACCTTCCGTGTTGTCGTTTTAGGGGAAGACAACATGCACGGAATAGTCTGTCGGACGGTGGTGGATTCAAGCAACAGCGGAAGAGTATATGATCGATGGAGTGAAGGACAGACCGACGTACGCTCATGAAGAGATTACTTGAGCCATCATGTACACAACGTCTGCGTGGCGGTAATTGTGTTCGCGACCTCGTACAGTCATCACTTGCGATATAATAAAGGCTGTTAATCCTATTTTCTATTTCCCCCTCACTTATTCATCTTAGAGTCCTTGTGCTTTTTTCTCCATAATCTAGTTCTATTTTTACTTTCCATGTCTTTTTGTCCTGTTTTTTCTTCAACTTCTTCTTCCTCTTATACCTCCTCCTTTTTTCTTCTTCCTCCTCCTCCTCTCCTCTTAGTCATTTTGTTCTTCCTCCTTCTCCTCCTCAAGGCGTTCAAAGGATGCCAGAGGCAGTGACGGCTGCTAGGTGGCTTATACAAAAGGATGAACAATTCCCAATTACACATGAAGAAGGCCACCTCACTGGGAGAAGGGTTGGAAGAGCAGCAACAGGGCGGTGAGAGTATGGGGGATAGAGATTGGGTGGGAAGCGCAACAGTAGACTCTATATGCGTCATGTTACGGTTTATCGAGAAACTGAAGTGTCATTATGCATCTCATCCGTCCGTGCTGAGTCCAGCTTCTCTAACCCACTCATCATTTGGCCATCCGCAGCTAGGCTTCTAACTATATATAGACAACTCCCAGCGCTTCTAGTGCTTCTCCGGAACTGCATCGAGAGTTGAAATATCTCGGACGTCACAGTTTACGTGTGCTTCAGGAAAGAGGCGGAGAGAGGCTGCAGTCAGACTCATCGGCCAATTCAGAGGTGAGGTAAATCTGGCTCAGGTATAAGACCAATACTGACGTAACACTGTCACGTACGTGGCTAAATGTTGCTCTGTCTTTTCTAAATGTAATCTACGGCTGCCGCCTGTATAATTATTTATACGACCAACAGATCCAGGTCTTTTGGATTTGTCATGGATAAGTGGATTATCCACGTGTTAAGGCAGGCAGATTACAGCAGTTCGGAATCTCTCACTGTTCATGAAATTTTAGTGCTATTGTTGTTCTTGTTGTTTTCTCTTGCTCTTCGTCGTTTTCCATCTTGTTCTTACGTTTTGTTTTTTTCAGTTCGTGCTGCTTTTGTTCTTGTTATTTTTTGCCACTAATGTTGCTGTTGTAACTGTCTTTGATCCTGTTTTTATTCTTCAATTACTCCCACTAACTTTTGATCCTGTTTTTATACTTCAATAACTCCCACAACTGCTTCCACTACTACCAATATTCCTCCTGCTATTACTCTACCACTACTACTACCACTACTACCACTGCTACCACCGGTCCACCACTACTATTATCACTCCCACTCCCACTATCACTACTACCACTGCCACTATTACCACTGCTAGTATTACTACTGCCCCACTACTACTACCACTACTAGTTCAACTACTCTCACGAGGCTTCCATTAAAGCAACAGTTTTGAAACTCTGTGACCAGGATTGTTACCGCATGTAGAAATGCTTCACCGCATAATCATAATCGATATCTGCACGAAGCAGGAAATTCTGCAAATAAGTAGCACAACCGAATTTGACATCGTGCAAAGATTTGATCAACTTCTAAAGCGCCATTTTGCCCATTGTGCGCACTGCAAGTGTAATAATTGTAATTGCATTGTAAACATTGATCAATAGCATTGACATAAAACATTGGTCTGGCTGAACTGTGCGCAGATAGAATTGAACTCTCCAGTCATACTGGAGGCATCGTTCAGCGAGATAACTCAATGCTTTATTGGACCACAGTCTGTGGTCGAAGACAAACAAAGTATTAATAATCAATATTTTTACGAGTTATCGAAACCCTTGATTGCTAATTATTTCGTCATATAATTATTATGACTACAATTCTAGACGAGTGTTGACATAAGCATATAATCATATTTGCAAATGCGTAGCGAGTGCCTACGCCGGTCTAATAATTAATTTTCTCAAGAATGCAGGCATGATGAGTAAGTGAGTGTGAGTATCAGGAAACGAATTACTGCAATGCGTAGAACTGATTAGAAAAACAATGAATCAGTGGGCTGCAGGCAGTCATCGTTATCGATACTGATTCATAGGCAAACTTGGCAAGAATTCTTTTTCATAACTATTTCCTTGTTACATGTCAATCGCAACCGAGATATATTGAGCTATATATACTTTAGTATACGAAGATCTAAGAGACCGAATGACTCATAGGCGTCCGGAGGGGGCAAGGGGGTCATTTGCCCCCTGGATTTGGAAAATTGTCTCGTTTTCTGTGTTCATGAATAGCTATGTCATTTTGCACCTCCTAGAAAAATTTAGCACCCCCCTAAAAATTTTGCCCTCCCGTAGAAAAATTTTGCCCCCAGAAAAATTTTGCCCTCCCCTAGATAAATTCCTGCGGACGCCCATGACTCTTCTTCTTCTAACATTTCATTCGGTTCGTGCCTTGCCAGGTACAAGCATTGTCATAAGCGAGATGAAGAGCGAATAGCCCACCACTTAAACGTCTTCACGGACAGTTATTGACATGTACGACATAAACTGTACTGCGCTGAAAGGTTTCATAAAGTGACTGAATATTTATATATCACACATGAAACGTCTGGACGGCGCATATGATCAAGCAACAATGTGTATCAATGCTATACCACCTATACGCATAAAGACTATACCTAGACATGTGTAGTTGGCATATTTAGCCGGGTTAATGTTGTAGTAGAATGAACAAATGTCTAATTTCTTCCTTCTTTCCCGCCACTTCAATGCACATTTATAAAATTAAATGGCATAATTATTATAAAACTACATTGCGCGTTGCCAAATGTGCATATTATAGATATGGTATGGGCCATAAGTTTTCCAGTTAGAAGAATTACCTCCACATTTACCATAACTCATCCATATCTCAAGAAACATCGCGCTCCTGGAGTTTCTAAATATATGCTTACATGACCTTCTGAATATTTTAAGTTACTGACAGTATTCTAATCGGATCCAAGGAAACTCTAACGGTTGACAGTCTTGCGTATAATTCCGTGCACCTGCACATTCATTTGACACAGTCAAAACACTAAACTAGTGCTATAGAAACGAGAAGACCAGAGCAAGGCTTCTTCCGTTTCCTGCTTCGTTGAGGTATCAGAAAACGAGACTCGCAGAGACAGACAGACAGACAGACAGACAGACAGACAGACAGACAGACAGACAGACAGACAGACAGACAGACAGACAGACAGACGAAAGGACAGACAGATAGACAGACGGAAGGACAGACAGACGGAAGGACAGACAGACAGACGGAAGGACAGACAGACAGACAGACAGACGAAAGGACAGACAGATAGACAGACGGAAGGACAGACAGACGGAAGGACAGACAGACAGACGGAAGGACAGACAGACAGACGGAAGGACAGACAGACGGAAGGACAGACGGAAGGACAGACAGACAGACGGAAGGACAGACAGGCGGAAGGACAGACAGACAGACGGAAGGACAGACAGACAGACAGACAGACAGACGAAAGGACAGACAGATAGACAGACGGAAGGACAGACAGACGGAAGGACAGACAGACAGACGGAAGGACAGACAGACAGACGGAAGGACAGACAGACGGAAGGACAGACGGAAGGACAGACAGACAGACGGAAGGACAGACAGGCGGAAGGACAGACAGACAGACAGACGAAAGGACAGACAGATAGACAGACGGAAGGACAGACAGACGGAAGGACAGACAGACAGACGGAAGGACAGACGGAAGGACAGACAGACAGACGGAAGGACAGACAGGCGGAAGGACAGACAGACAGACGGAAGGACAGACAGACAGACAGACAGATGGAAGGACAGACAGACAGACAGATGGAAGGACAGACAGACAGACAGATGGAAGGACAGACAGACAGACAGACGGGAGGACAGACAGACGGAAGGACAGATAGACAGACGGAAAGACGGACGGTGTGTGACGACCGTTAGGCAATTATAAGTCATCTTACCACAATAAATCCGATAATTATATCCGATCTCATCCTCTTCCACTGAAGTCATCGCTGTCATCCCTCGGCTGCAGAGTCATTAACCTGGATGGCGTTTCTTGGTTCTTCACGAGCATTAAGTAGTTGCATTCCGTGCTTTCGGACATAATAACGATGTCACTCTTGAACATGTATGAAACCTTAGCCCCAACTTATATTAATTGCCTGTCACTGTGTCCTTGTCTCTGTCGTTGTCTCTGTATGTCTGTCTCTTTGTCTCGATATCGGTATAGATCAATTATATAGGCACGGGCTTTTGCTTTCTGGGGCAATGTCTGTCTGATTGATTGGCTGACTTACTTACTTACTTACTTACTTACTGACTGACTGGCTGGCTGACTGATCTAATTATTTACTGACTGACTGACTGGCTGGCTGACTGACTGGCTGACTGACTTGATTACCTACTTACTGACTGACTGACTGGCTGACTGACTGGCTGACTGATTGGCTGACTTAATTACGTACTTACTGACTGACTGACTGGACAGTAGAAGCTACGATTATTGCAAGTAAAAGACAGAATTCAAGACAAAGAATTGTTTCCTCTTAAGGATATTCAAAGATGAATAGAATAATAGCTGTTTCCCCTTAGATTGGTTTTGATGAGTCAACCCAATCTTTTCGATGGTAACTGATCAACAAGTGGTCGATGCTAGCTATACGATAGCAAGCTGCAGGGCTCTGTATTTAGGTCATTTGTTCAAGTAAGCAACAGAACAAAACTGCAACTACAAAAATCCGGCTTCAAAGGCAAAGGCAATAAATCATTAGACCGAGGCAGTGAAGCCATGCAATCGAGACGAGACGTCAAGAGGTCAAGAGGCCAAGAGGTCATGGCCGAGACTTAACATCCTGAAACTGCCTAGTAGGTGTACGACGCGATTCGTGGCTGGAAACATGCATGTAGATAGCAAAACACGTCAATGTGCGGGACCAGAAATGAACCGGTAAAGAAGAAATTGCCACTTGCATCCATACGAATTGCATCCAGATCCACAGCGACGCCTGTTCCCGCCACCAACCCAATTCCAATATGCCCTCCGACCGCGAGCCCACGGTTTTGAATTGCCCTGTAAGGACGATAAAAACTTCATACCAAGGGCTTTATATAAGCATTTAAACAATCTAAGCCAACAACAAATGTAAAACTTAACATTCTAAACACTTTAGTTAAATCTCTTTTTTACTTTATCTTATTGACTCATTTATCTGTAAGCTACGGTGCGGTTTGTCATCTGGTAAATCAGTAAAACGAATATCATCATCAGCAGCTAAGCTTAAACCATCGCAATAGTCACCACAAAGATCTGTATCTTCCATGAGTTGCACTTTTGATGGCCAAAACTGGTTTTAAAATTGGCATCTATATATATCCGAACTCTAGACATTAATATGGCTTGAGCCCTCACAGAGACTTTGGTACTAAAGAAGGCCGTACACTGTCACGCACAGCCTCTTAGCAGTCCTGCTTATGCAGATTGAATATGCGGGCTATAGCTGCAGCAATGTCATAGAAAAGCGTAGCTATAATAGATTATCTGTCACTTATCATCTCTATAGTTAATTGTTTCAGCAGTTGAGAAAACACGACAATTGATTATTCAGCGGGAAATTGGTTTTCATGTTCGTGCTTCATCATCCACTTCACAGAATTAATGCAAGGTCGAAAACTTACACGCGGTGTTAAGTAACAACATTATTCGCAGGGCAGTTTAATCGTAGATAACAGACACTGCCAAACACACTGCCAAACACAGAGACAATCAGACAGACAGACAGAAAGACAGACAGACATAGAGATGTGAATGAGGATTCGGGAGAAGAATAAATAAGGAAAAAGCAACGACAGGGTAAAAGAGGAACATGTTGAGGACGATAACCATGAGGAAGAAGAGGAGGAGGATTTTTAGACATATTGATTTCCTTCATTAATGCGTAAACAAAAGTGACCCAGTTAACCCCGAGGCACACGGCGCTGTATCACCGAAATGACGAACTGAGCATGGTAAAAGATAATTCTGATGAAGGCGTCGATCAAATGAACCCTCCATAGGTTCTATTAGGCGTTACATTTTATATTACGTGCTTCGCAAACACGTCTATAGGGTCATCAACTGCCATAAAACAGTAACTGGTCGCGGAACAATTTGCGACCCGCTTTCAGCGCTGCAACAGCTTGCGCGTTTTTTCCAATTAGACCATAGTGTGCGCGCAAAAATTTCGCAATCAATTACTTTGATGAAAGACGTCCAGGGTCAAGTGCAACGGCCTATGTCGAAGGCATGGTCAGGGTCCCGGGTCACAGTGAAGTCACCGGTGATGGAGGAAGCCATTAACTGGATTTGAACGGAGAGGGGGAGCTGGAATCAGCGGAGAGGGAGAATGAAGCTGAAGGAGGCAAGAAAGAAGGACATAACTCAAGGTGATAAAAATCCACGCATTAATATCCCATACATGCAGTCCGTCATTTGTCGGTAGTAAGTACTATAAGTCGACCAGATACTGTTTAAAAGAGAGTGACGAGGCAACAGGAATTGTGTCTACATTCATATGATCAGTTTTAACCCCAGCCCCCTCCGTCCTCCCCGGCACAAGACCCCGTTCTCTGAGCATCCCCGCAACTCTCCGCAGCTTGAATGGAAAAAAACAAATTACTTTGTTAGATTACCATTGAAATTATGTTTCTTATTAAAGTTTATGAAAAATTCCGAATTGATACTTAAACCTACATGAGTTTCACTTATGCGTAGTAGATCTTTTAAACGTCTAGATATATACTGACTTGTCCAATTTTACTGTAGTTTGTTCCAAGTAATTGAAAGTCCATTCAAACTTCTGCATTATATTTATTTTTGCAGGAGTTATGCTTCTTTTTATGGTTAATTTTCAACCATTATTGCTAATCCCTTAAGACTTCTATATATCATGTCCAGGGGGATAGAGTAATGGTAACACTCATGGCCAGGACAGCATTAGATTCGCGGTTCGATACCCGTAACCCCCTCATGGCTGTCAAACCGTTTGTTTAGTTAAGATTTGATTGTACTCTCATATTTCAATGTAATCTTACTGCGTTTGTCAGTTTAAATTAATAAAGAAAATTATTATTATTATTTATTTATTATTACCGTTCTATTACCGTTATTGTTTTTTCAAACTCTTCACCATTGCCGAGGAGTAAGACTTACCGCGGTAACTGTTGCCGTCTCACTCACTCTTGCGCTAATATGCAATGTTTTGCATCTTGGCCAAAGTACGGTCGCTTGTAGTTGTTAGGGCGAATTACAGTCTTCGACGAAAACACGCTATGATTAGTATACGTATAGCATATCAGCACATGGAGTATACATGCAATGTTCGTCATTATGAGGAATTAGCGGTCTGTCTGTTGTCTGTCTAACTGCTTGTCTGTCTGTCAGTCTGACTGACTGTCTATCTATCTGATTGTCTGTCTGTCTTTCTGCCTGTCTGTCTGTTGTCAGCAGACTTTAAGTCATTAACTTCTTCTGCACATAGACCTAGTTCTACCTGTCCAACTATCACCTTACTTGCCAAGCCTTGCTGTGTGTCGCTAACCTAAGGTAAGATATAATTGATATAGTCTTCATCAACAGTAGTCCTCAGAGTCGTGGTCCAATGGTTTTTACCTGAATCCCAAACACGACCACATATATTTGAGCCCTGTGCGTTAAGTTATGTTTTCTTGAATTAGAGATATTACACCTGTTTCTACTCCTAAATTCAGCTAATTTATAATCGAAATCGTCGATGTAACAAAATGACCTTGACCGTGACCGTTCAAGATGAAGATGACCTCTAATGGCGAAAACAATATCATAAATGAATTCCGCATACCGAAATTAGTCAGATTAGAGGTATTACACGTGCATAAACTCTAAAAAAAACCAAAAAAGATGATTTTTCCAATATGGCCGACGGCGGCCATTTTTGATTTGGCCATAGTGTCATTCGTGCCATTGTGGCAGAAAAGCACCTCGGTGATATTTCATGTCTAGGGGCCCATTGACAAAGTGGAAGTGAGAAATCTTCCAACACCATTTTGCAAACGGGACCTCAGGCCAGGTCCTGTACTAATGTACCTAACAAGAAATATAACTTTATGACGGCAAATACTCTAGTATATATATATACATATATATAATGAACATAAAAGTTTACTATATAATATATATTCTATTAGTAAACTTTTTATGTTCAGCTATAATGACACTAACGGCACTAATGGCACTATATATATATATATATATATATATATATATATATATATATATATATATATATATATATATATATATATATAAGAACATAAAAGTTTACTATATAGACCCTCTATGTATATTCTATTAGTAAACTCTTTATGTTCAGATATAATGGCACTAACGGTGTCTCTCATGGCTGAATTAACGGCTGACCGAGGAAGAGCACAGACCAACTGGGAGCATATCTGGCATTTTTTGTGCTAAAATCAACAGTCTGATCTAACTAGACATCCATATATTCTTTGGGTTTTATCTTAGATCAAACATAATGCTTAATTATTTTTCCCAAGGCACCAGTTAGTCTGTCTCACACGCCATAAATGATAAATATACCCTGCAAGTCGCACAGCCTCTTCGTAGACTAATTGGGTAATCTGTTATTAGCCCATAATGTCATCCGTGTTCCTGCATGGCTCTCTGACAAAATTACTGTCTCAGAGGTCTGCATGCGTACTTCGTCAAACAACGTTACAAGTTGCATTATGAGCCAGACAACGTTGCAACCGAGTAATTTCTACGCCAAATTGAACTGCGTAACAGTACGTTACATTGCATTTGGACTTGGACGAATAAATGCGTTAGTAGAAAATCGATTACGACGGACCCCCGTCGTCCTTCTATATATATAAAATACCAAACAGACGCATATGCAACAACATTAGGCGACACTGTCAGTTCACGACCGGACGAACCGGTCGAACGGAAGGACCGGCAGATACAGCGATCCCATGGACGTTCAATCATTTCAAATTGAATTCTCACCATTTTCCAATATTATCTCGGCGACGCCTTATGACTACGAATCATTCGCGGTTCATTTAGAATCCAATCGCTTTGCTATCTCGTCGTTTTGCTTACGCAGTGCAACGTCGCATGAGCGCAGATTTATTATGGATGTAACTGGGTCAAAGTCGTTTGAGCGCAGATTTATTATAGATGTAACTGGGTTAACGTTTTACGTGTAAATGAACATTTATTTATTCAGTAAATCTATATCCGGAGCCTCTTAAAAAGCGCTCAAATGACACGTACCGGTACTTAATGAGCGCCTGAATAGTATTCTATCCGTTGATGAAATGATACATTCTAAATCCGATAGATCTCATCACAATGATGCGGAGACTACGGACTCTACAGGCAGAACTAAAGACTTAGATCCTCTTTGATTAGAATAAAACAAAGAATGTAAGCCTATACTGACTGTTTCTATACAATCTGACACATGAAAGATAATTAGATAACTGCAATCAATTAATTATTAACCTATATTGCTTGTCTCATATGAGAATATATAGGTTCTATATGGGTTCCCTGTGGGGAACCCATATAGACAAGGTACCGGCGTATGGTCGTGGTGAAGTGAGCGAAATGGAGTCCTCCTACGTAATGCAGTGATCACTCTGACTGCCCTATATAGTGTCTGCACGGTGTAACTAGATAAGCACCTACTAGAGACATCCGCTGGATCAATCTGGGTCGCTTTGAGAACATATTTGTTTACAGAGAGTCACTGTCTACATTAGTCAGTGGGTATAGCACAGAAGCGACTGTTACGAACGATAGAAAGCATCTTCAAAGAGCGATACAGGCTCATCGGCAACTTCTACTTGTAGAGCGCAGTGGTCGGTAAGTGGAGAGGACTCGAAGGCAACTCGTCTGTGATGGATGGGTCGCTGATGTACCAGCTGATCTGAAGTGGTTCTGGAAGTATTTCGTCAGTGACAAACAGACCTTATAGTGTAAAAGTAGTGTCGCTTCATTGATAGACTGAAAAATGTTCTCACGCATAGACGCATGAAGGCATAGCCACAGAAATAAGCCTATTGTAAGATAGGCGGAATAACTCACTCTTTGCACGCCTCTGTGATACATGCAACTGCGCAGAACAGGGTGACAGAGAGACGACGGAAGAGAAACGTAGAGGGAGAGGGAGACAAAGGGATATGGAGGTAGAAGGAGATTCATTCATTCATTCATTCATTCATTCTGATCATTTGATATAGCGCCTCTTCAAGATACCTCATACCTACTCGGAGGCGCTCCCAGCTCAGCCACAGCTAAAGAAATGAGATTTGAGGGACTTACAAAAAGCAGGCGAGTTTAACAGTGGAGATGAAGACATAGAAAGAGGTAGATAACGGAAGAGAGAAGGGCAACAACGGAAGGCGGAGTAAGAATGAGTACGAGGATAACCGTCATCCCCGGATGTGAAGGATCTTAGGGCTGAGACCACGAAACCTTTTCCTTTTCAAACCCTTTCAACTGTCGTCGCTGTTCATCATTTACCTTAAGAGGGATGAAAGTCGAAGCTGGCTAAGAGCGCCTATTTTACAGACGGTCTCTCATTCAGTAACCAAATTGGTTGAATCGTTGCTTAGTTTCACTGTACCTGATAGCGTCTTGTATACACACACGTCCATTTGGGTTTAAAAGCGTGATGACTATAGTGTCTATTAAGGGGGATTGTTGCTTATAATAACATTTCCGAATGAAGTGGCTGTTTTCATACAAATATTCCAGAGGGTATATGTACAAATAATAAGCCGATGACATCGTAAATTCGCCGTAGATGGCCAGACCGCTAGACAATTGTGGGTCTGTAATATACTTGTTTTCAGTTTCCTCTCATTACGAATAACGCCATGTACAAACAAACCACAGAGAGCCTCAATGCATTCCCACAACATTAGTAAATAACACTTGTGAGGCAAATAGACAGATAGAGTGCGAGGGAGACCGAGGGCTAGACAGAAAACGCAAGAGGGAGATAAAAGAAGAGGGAGACAAAGGGGAGGGATACATATAGATAGAAAGACATAGTATGGGGTAGAACCGGTAGATAGAGGAAGACAGAGGAACATTTAGACATAAAGACAGGGAGGCAGTGGGACAGAAAAAAAATCAGCAGACGGAGTTAGACGGAGAAGGAGAATAACAGAGAGGAAGACAAAGAGACAGAAAGACAGAGTTACAGAGGTACAGAGAAAGAGGGAGACAAAACAAGAGGGAGAGTAAAGGGAGACAGAGTGGGAATAGAGGGAGACAGAGGGTTGGGGAAGCAGATAAATATGAAGACAGAGGAACGGGGATACAATGGCAGGAGACAGAAGAGCGTGACAGTGAAAGAGGGATACAGAGGGAGAGAGAGAAAAGGAGAGGAAGACATAGAGGTAGACGAATATAAACACGAAAGGAGAAGGAGACAGAGGGAGAAGGAGACAGAGTGTGAGGCAGACAGAGCGAGAGGGAGTCAAAGGAAGAAGACAGGGCGAGAAGAGCGGGGGAAGAGGAGGAGCCCAATCATAGCGTAGCACTCGCCTTAATCACAGACAAACACTTGTCTATCCGTTGCCCTGCGTCTGTCTGTAGGAGAGGATATCTAAACCAGACCACAGTTTCCACGCAGACCGCATGAGACACTCATACGTCACACGGGCTCATTAATTACTATTTCGTGCTAACTAGTAAAGCTGTGGATGATCGTCGAGCATGGATTGCATGTTAAGAAGAGTGTTTATATTACACGGCGCCCATGCTCTTCCGAATAAACTTAAATATGCGACTCTATTTCCGGAGAATTAACTCGCAGAATTCCTTGCACGCACGCCACTAATTGGCAAAGCAACTCTCACTCAACACAACGATGATATACAACTGCTTGTGGTCTATGACTCCAGATATATAGACATAGGCCTCCTCCGTTAAGTCATATGTGTAATTATCTACAAATATTCTGCTTACGTATGCATAATACACTCGAAGATAACGTGGAATAATTAGGTTTATGTGCCGTGAGACCAAAGAGCTTACTTTGTATGTCGTCTTAATGACTAAATAATAACTTCTGTTCTACATATGCACACACATACACGCATGTGTTTATAAAGCATGTGCTGTAATAAACACACAAACACGCACATATTATATGTATGTAGGCCTATATATGTATGTATATAACTATATATGTATGTATATGATTATATATCAGGCTATTCGCATATTGCATTTTAAGAACCCCGCAGCGAGAAAGAACCTGTTAGTTAGAGTACGATGACGGAATAAGAAAAAGACCAAGATACAGGCCAAAGCTCTCTGTCTCTGTCTCTGTCTCTGTCTCTGTCTCTGTCTCTGTCTGTGTCTGTCTGTCTGTCTGTATGTCTGTATGTCTGTCTGTCTGTCTGTCTGTCTGTCTGTCTGTCTGTCTGTCTGTCTGTCTGTCTGTCTGTCTCTCTCTCTCTCTCTCTCTCTCTCTCTCTCTCTCTCTCTCTCTCTCTCTCTCTCTCTCTCTCTCTTTCTCTCTCTCTGTGTTTCACGCGTCCACCTTCTTCGGCTCCTTTCATTAATATATCTGTCTGTCTATATATGCCTTCCTAGATTCCTATCTTCCTTCCTGTCTATTATATATATTATATCTGCCGGCATATATGGTTGTTTCATTATATCTGCCTGTCTGTCCAGTATGTCTGCCTGTGTGTCTTCTGTCTGTCTGCCGATCTTTCCGTTTGTCAGTGTATCTACGTCTTCAGCCGATGTTCGTAGTTATTCTGCTTAGTATGCGTGTGGTGAAAAGTGTCTCGGACAAATTCTGCGCTTATTTCGTCTCATTTCCTGATCAGGCGATCGTCGCACTTGTTTCCATTTTCTCTGTCTGTTTTCGTCCAAACTAATCCACGGCTGAGCCCCGTCTCAATCAGCATTCGACGGATTTCGACGATGGCAACAGCGCCTCAACCACCGCCCCAACCGCCGCCCCAACCGCCGCCGCCGCCGGGGTCGTGTAAATGAGCCGCGACGATTGCACGCTCTGCACCACCAACGCTCAATTCCGAAGAAATTCAACTCCCAGTTAGGTACTTGCTGTTGTTACTAGGTATTTCTTCTCTTGCATCCTTTCGTCTGTCCTTTTGTCCGTGTGGAGTGCCTCCCTCTTCTTCTTCTTCCTCATTGCATCTTCCTCGTCTCTTATCCTTCTGTGCTTCTCTCATGGCTCTCTCTGTCTCTCTAATATCTCTATGTCTCTCTGTTTCTCTGCCTCTCTGTCTCTGTCTCTGCCTCTGCCTCTCTGTCTCTGTCTCTGTCTGTCTCTCTATCTCTGTCTCTCATTCTCTGTCTCTCATTCTCTGTCTCTCTGTCTCTCTGTCTCTGTCTCTGTCTCTGTCTGTCTGTCTCTCTGTCTCTCTGTCTCTGTCTCTGTCTCTGTCTGTCTGTCTGTCGTTCTGTCTGTCTGTCTGTCTGTCTCTCTCTCTCTCCCCCTTTTCATTTGCCTTCTCTTCCAAATCTTGCCTCTGGCAGCTTCCTTCCACGTGTCCTGCACATGACATCCTGGTCGACCAACGTTCTGGCTGAAACAGCCGACAGAATGACAAGCAAATTATGGTGCGCAATTTCGTCACCCGCAACAAATGTCTTCATGATGCGATCTGAGACCTTTGTACATTAAGATAATCAATTTAATTGATAATTACGAGGCCTAAACTTCACTCAGCCTAATTATATACACATTACACGTAGCATACACAAGACTGAGCAAAACGAAGTGCACATGTGGGCGTACAACTTAAAAGACTACACAACAAAGTAAACAGACCTGTCTTCTGGCGTTTCCTAATGAGATGTGAGTGTGCTTCGTCGTTGTAGCCTAAGCACCACATGCTCTGATCTCCGTGATCAAACGGCCACGATGCGTCCCTAATGCAATTCTAAGAAATGTCTCAGCGGCGCACGAAAGCTACGCCGACGATATATAGCAAATGAGATTCGCAGAAGACAAGTATTTGAATGTAGTTTCCTTGTCAGGTAAGAATCCGGGGTCAGTTGGTCAACCCGGAAAGACAGCATGGTGTTAAGGTGGAAAGAAAATAGTTGTCTTGCACACAGGGCCGTTTTAAGGTCGTCGTAGGCATAGGCACTCTTGCATTCGTAGACCCCAACTCGACTGCAAACTCTGCATTAAAGCTAAACGCATTCAAGTTATTTCTTGGTCAATCATTCAATATCTCATTTTCAGACTTTCGTAGGCCTCTGAAATTTTCGTAGGCCCTAGGCACAGTGCCTACCGTGCCTAGCGGATAAGACGGCCCTAGTTGCACATCCCATGGTCAATGATGGCATTAGTTCTGGTTTGCGAATTGTCTTGAAATGGTGTACTGGCAAAATCATTAACGATTCCAGATGTGTACATTGGTTCGTATGTACTGCGTTTGGCAATTTGGCCAGATCAAAAAGTGTATACCTGTATGTCCTCCACAACCATGGAAACCACGATCTATGCATAAGAGCTCCTATATGCACAGATTCTAAAGGTCAGATGAAGATAGGCTTCTGTCATTTGTCGTGAAAAAACTTTTCCTAGAAGACATGATATTTTAGGAAATTTGAGACTCTAATAAACCCACTGCAGTCTTCATTCGGTTGCTACAGTATACTATTTTTTTTAGTAATGCAGCGATCAAAAGCACATTAGAGGAGCAGGGAGTCGACCTACAATGGCGAATGCGGCTTAGAGGGACTTATCTGTGTAGGCTGGCTTGGCGTTGAATTTCTTGGCCATGTCATTATACATTTATGGTCCGTGCTTTTGATGCAGCCTGAAAAGTGTGTTAAAAACGTTCCAAGGTTGGCTGTCGCAAATAGCTAGTTCGCCTAATCGTCTTTATCCTTATATTCAGGCGATGACACTGCCTCGGCTTCGTAAGCATCACAAAATAGACCGACATTAACTGCATGAATATAGATGAAGACTACTATTTTTCAACAAAGAAACACAAGCTACCTGGAAAACTGTATTTCGGTTGTTCGTTCTGAGAATTTGATATAGCGCCTCTTCAAGATATCTACTCAGAGGCGAAAGTTATAAGTTGGTCCTACAAATAAACGTTGGATAACTGCACATAATAATAATATACCTATATGACTATGTAGGATGGATATAAGTTTACAAGATGACCGGTAGAAACCTTCATTTGTTTTATTTTGTTCATCGCAATCCAGACAGTAGACGATGGTCGATATAGAACGCGACACTTTGTATAAGATTCCACATAATGTGGGACATCAAAGGTGACGGGTTATTAACAGTCGACTAGGCGGCATCTTTCATCCCGATCTTCGTATTATAAGGTAGAAGCAGATTTCCTGGACGTCTTGAGCTGCATCTGAAGTTAGTTGAGCGTTGTGGGTCGATTAATGCGTATAATAGCCACTGTTTGAAATTGGAATCAAAGCCGCTTGGTCTCTGAACAACAACGCAATGCAGTGACAGGCAACACGAGGTATAGAACGGGGTCTTTGTTTGAAGAACAAAGACCCTGAAAAATTAATGCAAGAGAGACAAAGACGAAAAGAGCGAGACAAAAGCAGCAATATGGGACAACGAGACAAAGACTCGAAGACAAAAGCATTGGCACGCGGTCGTTGCGTCCAAACAATTCAATAACGACTACGCTGGGATAAGCAGATAGCGGCAAAAGGACTTGCCGGGAGAGATGGTGATATACGTAGAAAGGCATAGAGATAAAGAGAGATACACACACAGAGAAAGCACTAACTGACTTAGGAAGGTACTAACAGGCTGAGAGGTATTATTAAAGCGAGGCGATAATAAATCAGATGCAATGCTAATTGACTGGATTTTTTCTAGTTTGTCGATTTACACAGAGAGCTCGTTTGTAGCATGATCATGAGTATTGAGGTTCAAAAGAAACAGCAGGGCTTCTGCATGCTCTGATTACTATGAAGGCAAGCTCGTCTGCAGGCGTTCCTATAGTAACCGCTCATCGGTTCAATGACATGACATGACGCTTATTACTACGCATGCCTTCTTCTCGTGCGCACAGTAATTCGTCGACGACGGACGATTGTCACGGATAGTGTCCGCGACCAATGATAACGACACCGCCGAACAGTCCTCCAGTTGTAGGAGATAAGGCACGTCCGGCTATGCATCAAGCAACCGGGTGCACACTGAACAGACATTCGTCGCCTGTTGGTAGCCAATGGTAGGTAATTCAGTGCCACCAGCGACTGGCGGTCGAGGATCACCCCATAGACTCGCGTCGCTCCTCCCCGACCGAGACGCATGCCCGGCTTTAGACGGCGGGCGCGACTCATAGTCCCAGACCCGACTGCATATCAAGATACCCATCCTTCCTTCATGTAGGTCAGAACAACAGACGAAATGATCACAACGAAACACAGCAAAATCCACGACAGGAACGACGAACAAGACTTAGTCCGGCACGCAAACTTTACACCAGTAAACTCGAGCATGTTAGAAACTACTTGGCATATTCTGCAGTTAGACAATGGGCCAGAAATCACAACGAAGGTGAACCAACGACTAAGTGAGCAGGTGAAGATGCATAGAAATGTCGTTGACCTTAATTCTCAAACATCTGTTGTGTTTACAATCTATAAAGAGCAGCTATTCAAATCCGAATCGTTTCCTTCGTTTCTTTCCATTAGTTCGGACCAAAACAGATCTATAATAAATCGTAGTTGAACTCGTTTATTCCTCTTCCGTACAATTATGTCGGTGACTATCGGTTAATGGCTATCTTTATATAGCGCTAGAAGTTTAAAGCTGTTTCGTTTCCGTAATGAACTAAGCGCATAACCCAAGCATAAACAGCTGTATGTGATTTAGGAATGACGCTGTATAATGCATTGGTTAGACCACACTGCAGGGAAGCTGTAGCCTAGGCTGCAGTTAAAGTCTCTTGTGGTTAATTTGGCGACAGTTATTGACTCGTAGTAAATGACGTACAAAGTGCAGATGACGCTCTGTTCACATATATTATATATAGTCTATATATATATATATATACACACGTGTATGCAGGGGCGGATCCAGAAGGTCTGTCAGGGGGGGCCAAAAATTTTGTAGTCATCTCCCAAAAAAGTTAATGACCTTTTTTAGTCATTAACCTTTTTGATGTCTTCAGTCTACATCTACGGGACCCGCGTTCTGTGTACATTTTACTCATCCACGCCTACAGGGGGGGGGGCACGCCTGTGTAAACATCATAAAACGCCCATAAAACACATGTTAAAAATAAATAAAAAATTTCAAATGGGGCCATGGCCGGATTGGCCCCCCCTGGATCCGCCCCTGCGTGTGTGTATGTATGTATGTATGTATGTATATGTCTAATACATGTATGCGTATGTTTGTAGACCTATGCATACAGTGATTAATGAGCATAATAAGGTAATTATGTGCAACGTTTGTGTATCCATAGAGATAAAGACAGAAGGCAAATTGAACAAGGAATTTTGGGTAATCTGGAAGCAGTTGGTCGTAAAAATGCCTGAAACAAAGACGCACAGATTGTTTCTGACCATTTATGCAATTATGTAGCGCTAGATGAAAAAAACGAAGCCAAAATAAAACTTACACCGGTCACACCTACAATGGTCTTCTGCCTTCTTCTCCCGTTGGTCTTCTGACAACCAGTCTTGGACCTCCACTTGATCTCTCTAGACAACCCCTCTCATACGACGCAGCGCTCGTGAATAAGCTGGTGCCTTACGTTTAGCTTTTAGGTGATGCCTTAGAAATTTCGGGATTACGATTACGATTACGACATCATTCTGGCTAGAATGCCATAAATCTTGTATAACTTATATACTTTATTTTAAAGGGATTATGGTCACGTGGTAAATTTGGACGCTAACTCACGATTGCAAAAGGAGGGACACCAATTCAGCAAGGACCTTAGGAGTGGGCCTACGTTCCATTACCTCGGGTTCTTATCGTTCGAAGGACCCGTCAAGAAGATTCATTTGTCCGCGGGAAATTCGCGGCGCAACAGATTTGTCTAGCTTCAATTTTATCTGATAAGACCAAAATCTACCGGGGATCAAATACAGTCGCCGCTCGTTCCAAAGGGAATATGCCCAAGCTTCATACCAAATCCCATTTATGCAGCACCAGAGGCGACTACTTCTACTGGTATAATTATTTCGAAAATCTTTAACGAAAGGAGTCACACAGAAATGCGAATCTGCGGCGAGGATGTCGTCGGGTGAAACAGTTAGCCATACCGATGCTAAAAGCTTGTGAGAAATAGAAATATTCATGTACGCCTACATAATTTTATGTGTGTAATAATTATAAATCGACAAACAATAGATTTTAATGTAGGCCTAAACGTGAATTTTCACAGAGCAGCCATATAACCCCGACTTCTGAATAAATAGGTTAATGTGGTAGCATAAGAAGCCGCAGCTGTTTAAACGCAGGTCTTTTCGGGGTTAAGCTAAAGTTACCGTTATGCATATATACAAGAGGCTTCTCACGTCTAGAATCTGTTTAGGACAGTTGGCATGTTTGTCGACATTTGACATTTTAGCATGGCTTCTGACTGCGGAGGAAGCAAGAAAAGAGTGGAAAGAGCGAAGCATTCATGTAGAAAGAGTGTGGTACAAAATGGTGGGAAATAGTGAACCGTTACAGAGAAGATAAACGAGGAAGAGAAACTAAGAAAGAAACGGAGGCACAGACGCAGGCAGGCAGCGAGACAGTGAGGGAGAGAGGCTGCCATTCTATCGTAACTAACCTAGCATTCGGAGCTGAGATTAAATTGTTGTGTTTTAGCTAAATTACAAATAAATTCTTCTTTAAGAGTACTTCAGTCGACACTGTGTAATAAATTCATTTAGTGTAAACTCGATAGACCGCGCGCGTATAGGCCTATACACCCTTCCTTAAACCTGATTTAAGACAAGCATTAAGACATTCATGTGTTATTAGGCTTAACTAAACTAAACTCATTTCTTTGCACTAGAAATATCGTTAGTTTTGGTTAAGTCAATGTGTGCAAGAAATACGTCTTCGGCCAAATATTTGCTTTGCCTAAGATAAGACTCACATATTAGTTAATCGTACGTAGGTCGAACAGTTAACAATGGAGGAGACTTCTGTAAATCAATAAGGTCACAGTAGAATCTTCAATGGTTACATTATGCCTATTCAATAATAATTTTTTAAAAAAACAGCCCGAAAAATAATAAGAACGAGGACGATTTTACTCGAAATCTAAAAATTTCCTTCATTTTATAGGAACTATATCACAAAATCTCATCACAAATTATGTTGTTCAAGAGATAATTCGATTGCGTTAATGGGAGACAACATCTGGAGAATTTCTTGACTGAATTCGTCGTAGGTTACAGTTTCATTTCGTTGATCTAAATATCTCCCTTTGAACTTTTCAATATTTCTCAGAGTGAAATCAGATTCGCTCTATTTCAGCCTTTTAAAACTCATAAATTATCCTAAGTCACCACCTAACCAGGAAACCAGTTTTTATATCTTAAAACTTCTTTAACTATTATCATTACCTTAGTTAAATGCAAAATATTACTTTTTCGGCAAACTGTATGCTGATATTTCAATTCCTACACAGGGTTTTGATGTGACTGGAAAGGTTGTTCTAATCTTCGAAGCTTGAGATGCGCTGTACAAGAACTTGTTGCAAGTACTGGCGTCAAACAATATTTCAAAATCAAAATCAGCTTCCTCTGTTATTATTGGTACTCGGCTCTCCATCTTCCTGCTTTCTTCCCTCTCTTCTCCGTCGTCATAATTGACGTTATCACTCTTTAGGTCATCATTCCGCCCAATCATCGTCTTCATCATTCTATTAGTCTTTGTTATCATCGTCTAAATCATCCTCCGCGAAGAAGAAGAAGTGTGTCCCGAGGACTTGGAAGTCCAGCCATCGCCCCATGCTGCAGCTTTCCATAAGCGCTGAGGAGGGAGCACCAAGTCCAAGCAAATGCTTCAAAGTGCTCCAGAGGCGTTGCTGCAGTAACTGCGTGCGCCACCTACTCCTCCTCCTCCTCCTCCTCGTGCTCTTCGTACTCCTCTTCCTCCTCCCACCCAAGCATCCTGCATGCTTCATCGACGCCGAATGCGTCCTCCGTCCATCCTCCGTCCATACCGGGCGTGGGAGGGAAGCGGACGGACGGACGGATGGATGGGATGGCTAGTGGCACCATCAGCTGCATCAGCCGCATAAGCATTCGCATTCAGACGACGGCCCATGGATTAATCAGTTCATCGATACACGTAGTCTACCGAAGAAGAACAGCCGTAGTCAGTGCTACTCGTTCGCTCGTTCCAGGCTCCGTCTTCAAACTCCGACAAATATTAGGTCGGCAAACACGCCCGCCAACGCACAACACACACGCACACACACACACTGCGGACTCTGTCGATGCTAATTGGCACTGAATCCGATTCGTTTACTAACTGATTAATTAATTGAAATCGATTTTGCAGGTGGGTGCGGCCTTTATTATATAAACGACTGCAGAGTTCGGACGAAGGACTAGAGTTTAGTTCTACCGGCGACGTCGGCGGAAGAATACATTGCAAGGGATTATGGGTACAATGAAGAGTCACGTGGTGCTTGCGGTGATGCTCGTCTGTTGCTGTTGCTTCTTGTTTTCGGTCGTCGAGTGTCGATATCGAGGAGCGGACGGAGGAGGTAAGCAAATCAGATCCTCATAATCAATTCCTCGTTTCATTGTGCTTCGTAGTCCTCCTTTGGTAATCGCGCTCGCTTAAGAAATTCGCCTATGGGATATTGATCCGTATAGTATTAATATTATAGTTATATTAATGTAGCGCTTTTTAAACCTCTAATTCACCGCTGAATTTGGTTAAACGCATTATACGTCGTTCAACGGTTGAAAGCCTGCCGCGTGTTTACACTTCGGCCCCGAAAGCTAAGCCCTAAGCCGTGATGATAAACATTGGCCTCAAAGGGTGTTCCATCCTCCCTCCAACCACCACGACGAACGTCAGTGTCATAAATAATTATGTTCTACTGCACACTCTGTGATAAATAATGCACAGTTATAAGGCGACTTGCAGACGAGTTTTATGAGGTCATCATAGTGGCCTAGCAGTTTCTTCCTTTTCCTTTATGAAGCTAAGAATGACAGTATGGCAAATGCTGCGGTTTAAATGGGTCAGAAAACCTGGCAATGCCTACAGACTATAGGCTATATGAGTGGAATTCCCGGCCTTTTGACGATGCTAACCTTCACCAATTCAAAGGGTAAGTTCCCCAGCTGTTTATGAACAAATAATCTTTCAAAAGGCAAAATTTTAATAAAATTCTTAATGATACGATCTCAAATTGTTGGCGTGAACACTATGCCTACGACCTAGTAGAGAAACTTACTAAATAGCTCAAAGAGCAACCAACCTCCAATCATGAGCGAAAA
The DNA here is from genome assembly GCA_963556255.1 of Allolobophora icterica. Classification (NCBI taxonomy): domain Eukaryota; kingdom Metazoa; phylum Annelida; class Clitellata; order Crassiclitellata; family Lumbricidae; genus Allolobophora; species Allolobophora icterica. Next base: position 29,553,164 of record OY744608.1, on the reverse strand, counting down.
GTTTATACTAGGGTGTCGGTTGTAACCTTCTACCCGGCAACCACCATTCGCCCTTGAACGTGTTATGATATTCTAATAGTGATATCATCTGCCAATTTTACAAATCCAACCCTATCACCAGGGCTGTAGTCGACGGTATACGCGGGTATACAGCATATACTCACCTCGAGAGACCGTATACTCACCTCACAAAATATTTATATTTATTTATATTAAAATACTTTTACAAATCCAACCCTATAACGCTATCAAGGTCTGCAGTCTGTGATGCTTCGGACGCATACAACACGTGACACCATTTGGTAATGTCCTAACGTACACGCTTACAAACAAGCCGCACGCAGTAAGAACAAATTTTATGACTTTCAGACCAATTGTAGCTCGAGAAGCTGACGTTGCACGGCGAGCAACCTAATGCGATTGATTGACTGACTGACCAATTGATCGGTTACGTGATTGAACCGAATAGTTGCTGGTCTGCAGTTAACATCCGTAACTAAAGCAAAACAGATAAAGAAAGTCAGAGGTAGCAATTACTACGCATTAGGTTCATCCACAAATGAACAACACGTGGACACACTTGAACATCTGTACATCGCTTATTTATATAGCACTTTAATTTGACTCAGCTCCGTTGGATTGCAGTCTGTCAAAGAAATCGTGCGTCATATAATTATAATAGTCCAATCATCGGAATAAAGAGTTTTAGGAAACGTACATTCCAATAGATCAGAACTACTGTCCTAGTTATAGGCCGATTTGTAAAACAATCACTTTAAAAAGATTAAATCATCGTAAGATATCAGAAGCTCTGCAAAGAAATTCAGAATTTACTGAATGATTTCATAACCCAGACAACTGCGTCAGACTCTATTCTTCTATGCGCTTAAATCTTTTTTTTTGGCTTCCTTTGAACAGTAAGATCACACTTCACTTAAAAGATAGTAAAACCCACTGATCTACACGAAATACCATAACACCCAGTAGCTTGTGTGATACCTTGTGTATTAGACGCCAGGGCCAAATGAGCTAACATTTATAATAATAATAATAATAATAATAATAATAATAATAATAATAATAATAATAATAATAATAATAATAATAATAATAATAATAATAATAATAATAATAATAATAATAATAATAATGATGATAATGATAATAATAATTATAATAATAATAATAATAATAATAATAATAATAATAATAATAATAACACTAATAATAATAATAATAATAATAATAATAATAATAATAATAATAATAATAATAATAATAATAATAATAATAATAATAATAATAATAATAATAATAATAATAATAATAATAATAATACACTTATCTCGGGCATTAAAATAATAATAACAATAACGATAAATTGTCCTTGCAGTCTCATTTTGTCCCTGGCTATCTCAAGGTTGGGGATCATTGCCAAAAACACGATACCCTTAAACTGCTGAGAGGCTCATTAAGTTCAACACAGCTGCTGCACCCCTTACGATGCTGTCCATGACTTGACCATCTTACCTGGCAGAATATGATTCTTTCTTGCGCGAGGGCCTTTGTTCGATCCTCAATGTTTTCTTGTCTGATAGTCAATGGCTCCAGTCTTCTCTCCCAGTCAAAGCTGGTGGACTTGGCAAACGTCGGATGTCCCCTCTTGCGCGTTCTGTCTCCTTGGCTTCTGCTGCAGGCAACTGCGTTCTCCAATCTTCAATGCTTAACAATGTGCAAACGAACGATGACGAACAATTTGAGGCCATGTGGCAACGCTGGTATTGAGACCAAATGTTGCATCCAGAGTCTCATGCACTAGCAATCATACTGGGATAAATCACTTATTCTACAGGTTGCTGCTGGTCTCGAAGCCTCTCTCACCGATGCATACCATCAGATGCGCTTCAAAGCGATCTCTGCACCACCTGCAAGTGATTGGCTTTTTGTATTACCTGGTACCAATAATTACCACCTGTGTGGCCTTAGGCTAGATGACGAGGTTCTGAGAATCGCCGCTGGTCTTCGCCTTGGAACAAGTGTTTGCGAACCACACAGTTGCCTCTGTCGACCACTTGTAATGCCGAATGTGTCTCTTGGTCTATCTTGTAGCTTGCTGGTCGTTTCCCAGCATGCAGCTTTAAATGATTTATTGCGCCGAATACTCGGTCGTGCAGGTTTCCCTGCAGTCAGGGAACAACCTGGATTATCTCTTCTATAGGACTGACGGCAAAAGACCTGACGGGCCGTAGTTTGATCTAGGATGTCATCGTGACTGACATCTTGGCGCTTCATACTTCTACATCTTGTTCGACCGGTGGGGCCGCGGAACTGGCGACTTCTATGAAAGTATTCAAGTACCACCCACACCTACAACAAAATCATTTTGTCCCACTGACCATTGACACTCTGGGTTCCATAGACAACGCTGGGCTTACCTTTATCATGGCGCTTGGGCGCTCTCTTACCTATACATCTGGAGACGCAAGAGAAACATTCCATTTTTCCAGCGCCTATCAATTGCCATTCAACGTTTTAATCCTGTAACCTTTAGCAGCACTTTTCCTGCAGAATTTGACGAGGTTAAACAAACAAAAATTTTACCTCTCCAGAGCTCTTTTAAGTCCCGAGGAATATTATACACCTCGGGCAAAAATAATGATAACAACAATAATAAAGACGACAATAGCAAATATATTTATTCAGTAGATTTATATAGCACTTTCTCAAGATATACACTCTGAAGCTTTATCTTGAACAATATGTCTTATCATGATAATAAAATTATAAGTAATATTAATTACTCTGATTGTTAACTAAATACAGTTATTTAATTACAAATACGATAGTCAGTAGGTTTATTACTAACGCCAGACTTTCTCACCTCTACACATCTCTGACTTTTTGTTTTCCCATCGTTAGTCACGAAATCTAATTTATTTTATTTCGCCTACTCGTGTCTTTCATTGCTCATGCCAACCTTCGCTCTACTGATGTTAATTGTTTCTGTTCTTGATTAAAATGCGTCATTCCTCCGTCATTTCGTAGTCATTCAAAGTCATGACGATGTTGATTGGCTAGAATCCGTCTCTCATCAACATCGGCGTTTTACTACGCAGCCTTATTTTTCGCCATGCAGTCACTCGCTGCTGTATCACGCACACATGCCCTATATTTAAAACACGCGAGAATCAATGTACAGCTAAATGGCTCTATGTTTGTCTGTGTGTCTGTCTGTCTCTGTCTCTGTCTGTCTGTCTGTCTGTCTGTCTGTCTGTCTGTCTGTCTGTCTGTCTGTCTGTCTGTCTGTCTGTCTCTCTCTCTCTCTCTCTCTCTCTCTCTCTCTCTCTCTCTCTCTCTCTCTCTCTCTCTCTCTCTCTCTCTCTCTCTCTCTCTCTCTCTCTCTCTCTCTCCAAACTGAGAGAGCTTTATCAGACGCGTCCAACGCGTCAGCGTTCGATTGTTCCTGTTATCAACCTCTATTTCCAAATCAACTTTCTATCGTGGGATGCTTAGCATATATTTTCTTCTTTATGTTTATAGTTAGACTGAATTTTAACAATATTTATCTGCAATCCTCCGGATATCAGTTTCTCATAATAGGATTATTTAGCAGCGATGTTTTGTGCATTTATTTCGATATACAAGTATTCTCGGACAATACCAGTTCATATGGTATGCGCATTTTCCGAATGGTTCATAACTTGCCTTGTCTCATGATAAATCAGTTTTAGACGGTGACTTTTGCTCAGACTGAAACTACAGCGTAGGCGTATACGGATCAAACTACATCGAATTGGCATTCATATGATAATCTGCGCGGTGCATTCGATGCCTGCTTTGATGATGCCTGCTTTGATGAATCATGCTGCCAATTGAGGGTTTGCTGGGCAGCACTGGTCTGTGCAGCGACATGGCTGCCTTGCGATTCTCGACAGTTTCTCAGCATCCTGAAAGCAGCTTTGATGTCCAACGCGTCAGCGTTCGATGAAATTGCATGCGATTAATAATTACGCAGAAACTGAGCGACGCGTTCGTTGGGTGTTTTTCGCTTTTTTGTTGACCTGACTTCTTAAGCAGTTCCGCTGTTCAGCCCTCTTTGTTCGGAATAATTGATGCCTGGCTGGGTCGCTGCAGACCTCATTTGCCAGACCTGCAACAATCTATTTCGCTGTTTTCAGCAGTTGGCAGAATTATTGTTTCTGTCCACTGGTCCGGCACACTTCCTCTGTAGCTCGTCCGCCTCTTTGGCCTATTTATACCCACAATAGCCAATATATCACTCTGGTCCAATCACCGCTTGTATATGCGTGAGTAGCTCTCCATTTATTTCGCGTATCCTTAAACGTATTCGTCGGTCCTTTCTCTTTGTCTTGTTGTCTGACTCTTGTTCTTTGTCTTCCAGGGACTTCAAATCTCGTCTGTTTTCTCATTCCTTAACCTGGTTCTACGGCGCTTTATGAAGATTTAGCGGGAATCGCGTCTAATGCGCTCTCGCCCCTATCTTTACCTTTACAGCTCATTTCTTTTATGCTCTTAAGGTTGATTCTAAGAAGCCATTAATGTCTAACACATTTGCAATATACGACCTGAAATCGACGGCAACTATACAGCTGTCCAGGCTCTCTAACGTGTGACAAGACTGTAATAAAAGAGTATACGAACCAGACGAACATAATCCAGCAGAAGGCGTTAAGCACCTTTCGTCTTGATAGCAATTAATGAACAGACGTTTATCGTGCATCATGTTTAGTTGGCATCACTCCTCACTCTTCTTAAGATCACTTTCGCGGCATTACCGTAAAATTCTGATGGCGCGTTTGGGTCATTTATTTCACGTTTTTCTGTCATGATCCCCCGCTCGTGATGGTAATGGTAATTGGAAATTTATATAGCGCCACTTCAAGACAGACTCATCGGAGGCGCTCCCGACCTAACACAGTGAAACAACGATCGGAAAAAACGGTGTTAGGTGTCTGATGTCGGATCCAAATGACGACAAGCTGTCTCTTCTGTCTTCATTCCTTAAACCTCATCGCTAAACACTTGCTTACTTATTTACTTATCATTTTATTTCGATTATTACTTCTGTGTTTTACAATCAATGCTTCTAGCTACTGTCCCATTGTGCGTTTGCTAATAGTGTAATAAAGAATATACTCACTTACATACTTATTCGACAAGGTAATCTAATTGCCTATTTTTGGTCTTACCTAAAGTTAGAACTGTGCTGGATGAACGAGCTTTTTCTGTTACTGGACTTAAATTTAGAAATTCCATCTCTGTATGTTCTCGATCTGCTCAGTCGTTTGTGTCATTTCGCGCTCAACTTAAACTTAGGCCTATCTGTTTCATATTGCGTATCCACCATATATGCTGTCTCTCTCTTTGTCTAGACGGACTGATCTTCTAGATGTGACTCGATTAGGCCACGGCTTGGCTTTGGTGCACCGTCGGGTTATGCCTTGTGCATATTATCCACCCGCGCTATTAAACTTATTAATTATTAATGATACTAGCCATAATTCTGTCCGTTGCGGACTGCAATTCGAGGTGTTCTGCACTTTGAACCGGATGTCTCTAATTAACCAATGCACCTGATGACCCTGGTAATTATGAATTGCTGTTCGTTGACCAAATTACGGAGTGAAATATTGCATCACTTCGCCTGTCATTAACCGTCATCGCGTCATGCATTAGCACGATGGTCTGTAATCCTAATTACCTTACCTTGTCTTAATTACCTTACCGTATCTAAATAACTTTACTTTATCTTAATTACCCTACTTTAACTTACTTACCTTACTTTATCTTACTTACCTTACGTTATCTTAATTACCTTACTTTAACTTACGTTACCTTATCCTAATTATTATTCTTATCTTGCTGTTTTCAAGAAGCGCGCGTGAACGGTGGCCATGTCATTTAATCGAATTGTTAATCTTCTAGCTTCTTGACAGCTTTTAGATTCGTGACATTTCTGTCACGTAGGCCTACTGTATACTGGACGAAGATACTAATAAACGATGATATTTGGATTACAATAAAGTCGCCTACATAGACTGGCTGAGTTTTCAAAGGACTACATAGATCCTTAGACATTTATCTCTTTTCTTTGTTGACCCCCATCTGCACTGGTTATTCAATGTTTTCGCTAACGCCCAAATAGTCCGTAACAAATGTCCAGAGCGTCCAAAACTTTCGAGTTAAGCGTAAGTAAAATTCCTACGGTTGAGTTGCATACGTTCATTTGTTTATCGTCGGACTTGTATACGGCGTATTATAAGCGCCAAGCACTAACCTATAAGCACAGTACAATGAACAATATACATTATACAATGTATGTCCGTTACGTTAGGAGGCTTTGTGTGGAATTACACCGCTGTTGCAAGGCTCATGATATATTATTTCGTGGTTATGTGGATTGGTCTGCTGGTTGAAGCTGTGTCCCTGTGTATACGACGTACGTTGGCCTAGATGCCCTAGATTCCTAGAAAATGCAGTCTTAAATATTGATGATGAAGTGTGTGATTGTGTATTCTGTTATGTCATATAAGCCCGGTGTAATCGCCGTTACAGATGAGCTACGTCCAAAATTCTAGGTCAGGACGTAATTTCGTACCATTTTTGGCTCTAACGGAAACCCTGCTGATATTAACATTTAATTCACTTTCCTTCAAACAACTCTTTGCCAGTCGTATACTATAAAGACCGACAGCACTGCAGGATTTATACTTGATGAGGTCCTAAGCTTTATAAACTTAGAGGCCTCTTGCTACAAAATTACACCAGAAGATCTCACAAAACTTGAAAACATATGTGCCTTTTAATTATACAATAGCAAGGTATTTAAAGTGAAAAAGTAAAATTATTTTCAAATGAAGGCACTTACTCAGGCGAGATGGAATTTCCTAAACATGCCGTTTAAAGAGGTTATATATTCATATTATTCATACATATATTTTATATAAAAAATTACACACACATAAAACTTTTAAAGGCCCCCTCAAAATTCTGAACTTTTTAGGCCTCTGCGGATTGTGAGGCCCTCAGCTGTAGCTTTTTTTAGCTTATGCCTGAATCCGGCACTGACCGGACAGCATAAACAAAGCCAATGTGAAAGAAATAGAAGAAAGGCCAGCTCAGGTTCCTTTCCAAAAGGAAATTACCCTTTCTATATCATTATTTTTTGCTTGCAAATGATTTCTGGTTTGCCAACGTCTCAGACGCTAAATAGGTTAAGTCTGTTACGCCAGCTGATATTGTATTGCACGGCTGCAGCTGGAACGTCGACGAAATTGCACGCAACATCGACGATGAAAAGCACGATTTCGTCTGCGGTTTGCACTTGTTCGCAACGTCTTTGTATTTCTCTGCGTTTCTCATTAGCTGGTGATTGTCCTGCTGTGACGTGCTCATCTCGCGTGTACATATATGAAGGCCTGGATCCAGTCGAAAGACCTCGATCCAGTCTGAATAAATCGAGGCTTCATGCCATAGATCCAGGGCCCCAGCTGTAACGGCGACTTTGAGTACATGAACGCGAAAAGTGTATTCACCTTCTATCTCATTAGAGCCATCTTTTCACGTTACTAACGAACACATAATTATCACTTCACCTATAGACAGAGCGAACAATTTCCACAAATCGAGTTTTTATTCGACCTTGGTGAGCGAAGAACTGAATGTTTAACCATTGCAGGTAGGCCTATAGATCACGGTCTAAAAAACAAGGTCAGACCCGCACGCGGATGACTTGTATGAATGCACTGAATAGCTTGTGCTAGGTATACACTGTAAGAGAGAAAATGAGCGTATAAGGTGATACGTGTGTGATTGGCAGACACATCTACATGCAGGGTCTGTTTATCTTAGAAATTCCTCTGGGGTGGGCTTTCGAATGCTAATCTTCTGATGTGTTGGTTCGGATTGCTTCTTGCTCAGTTGTCCTCCAAGCAGCGGCTGCCGTCTTGTGGTTTCCTGCACTTTCTGGTCCACGAACTGGCGTCTAAGAAGGCGTCAACGATGATAATCATCTTGAGCAGGACATCTTTATATAAGCACCTGCTGTGGACCTGTGGTGTCCGTGGACAACCAGTTTGCATATATTTACAAGTAATTTCTTGCCTGTCAACGCTTTCAAGCGAAGCTGTATGATGGCGAAGGACGGAAACCAGACCACTATGAGTATCTCAAGTCTTGCTATGACAGTGCATAACACTGTGCGCTGGTCTTTGGATTGAAGGTTCTAATAATATTATGGAATTTCTGTATACCAGACTTAGGATAGGCCTAATTCAATCTTCACGGCTCTATAATTGTGATTTAACTTGCATCTAGTTCGATTAACAAGTGTTACCTCGATATCGCTATAGCGATATCGAGGTAACACTTATTAATCGAACTAGATGCAAATTAAATCACAATTAGACCTACTTCGCTACATTTAATACTCTTCTCACATAGTATGCAGTATTTTAAACCTTAGTTATTGGTATAAATAGGCCTACTGACTGAGTGACTGACTGACCGACTGCAAATCAAACAATGAAATGAGTCAATAGAATAAATCTATTGGTCGTTGGATGGTTTCCAGATCAGTTATACAGATGGATCAAGTACCTAAGATCCGATCCAGAACAGGTCACGTGACATGTGTCCAATTCGATCATCCAACTCTTTATCTGTTTGGTGTTCAGAGAAACCCGTGACGCCACCCCTCGTCCGAATGACCCGTCAATCAATGCCCTCTGGTCGAGGGATCGATAGCAGCGTCATGGCATTCCGATCGGGTGCGTATTTCTTTGCCCTCTGACCTCCGCTAAGGAATCTGAGAGGTTTCATTTCCCATCGCTCTGCTGCTACACGTACACAACTATACTACAGCTGCTGCTGCTGCTGCTGCCGATCTTCTGCGGCTGAATCATCATCTTTTGCTAGTGTTTCTGTTAGTCCTCATCATCCTTTAGGATTCATCAAATGCATTCTGTCTATCGTTCATTAAGTGGCATTCTGTATCTTCTCAAAGTGCAGACATGCAGAGGAGCAACGACAGAATCGAAGCCTCCCTAACCCTCTCCTTCGTACCGTCCTCATCTCTGGGGTCAGAGATTATAGAATTCGATTTGTATTTCCCATAAAGCGCTCTCGCTTAATAAGATCAAAGATATCGACGTATATTATATTCAATATAGGCCTATATCTACCGCCTACACATATATGCACATGCGTATATACACTTATACATATATATATACAATATATATATATGTATATATGTATATATATGTACAAGTGTATATACGCATGTGCATATATGTGGAGGCGGTATATATATATTAAATATATATTATATATATATATGCAAGACTGTGTGCGTACGGTACGTCACACACACACACACACACACACAAACACACACACACACACACGATACACATACACATACACATACAGCCCCGTACGAACTTAGGCCTATACCAATCTTTTATGCCAATGACCTGTCGATCAACGGGCACCATTAATGATATTATGACCAATGCATTAAGTTATAATCGTCGTCGATACAAAAAACTAAAGGGTCTATACATAAAAGAGCACATAAGAGCACCTTTTGCAGACAGATTCTTTAAATTTCTCAGTTTAATTTCTAAAAGCTTGTGCAATTTCCAGCGAAACTACTCGTGTTTCAGTTCTCTGCAATTCACTTCGGTATCATTTATTATGAGCGGATAGGCGATGGCCCAGCCACTCACCCTCACCTTCAAAGCAATAAGCTAACTAACTCCCCTCACCATCAAAGCAATAAGCTAACTAACTCCCCCTCACCATCAAAGCAATAAGCTAACTAACTCCCCCTCACGATCAAACCAATAAGCTAACTAACGTAGGCCTAGTATACACTGAAAACACAGTGACAAATGTCGTTCAGTCACATATACTCATCGTGCTGTATTTTTTTTATTTAACCTCGCCCCGTATGTCCGTAAAAACATATTGCGACCCTGCCTGCACCCACTGTCCAGACCTTTCCTGCAGGGTCTCTTGAGGACCTTGCTGTCCGCAGCGGTTCCATATTAGAAGATTGACGGAAATTGAAAACAACGACAGATGCAGGAATCTGATGAAAAAAATACACTCTCTCTGCTCTATATACACAGATGAATCTGTATAATTGAATTTCTATGTTTATATCCAGCAACAAATGACCTGCGATAGAACGACATCATTTACCATCATCATGTGGGACGACAGAAGCTACTATAGGAGATTCCCGAACATTCATTTTCACGCCTCCATCTACCGATGAACTGATGCTTTGCTATCTACATCATTCAGGCGTCAATATTTCTATAGCAGCAACAACGTCCACACACAAGCATATATATATATATATATATATATATATATATATATATATATATATATATATATATATATATATATATATATATATATATATATATATATATATCATAGTCCAATTATGTATCTAATATAATTTGGAAAATGCGCACTTATCTAAACATATACATGCCTGTGAGTGTAGGTATATATATATATTGAGACTTTTACTATAGCGCCTTTTTATTGCCTTACAAAAGCACTGTATCTATATATGGTCCTTCTGCTGTATCCATGCATATACACTATACAGCATCGGATGGTCTTTCCCTTCTGTTTACGAAAAGGCGACTGTATCCGTTTATTATAATTACGCGTATACGAAGCAACACTGGGTTAGGTGCATAGCGTTTCTACATATACAGGCGCTGCTGTGCCTTGGAGATCGAGGGCCGTGAATAATTGAGACTTCTGCTTAGGTGACCATCTGTGAATCCGACCCACCCACCCACCCACTCACCCACTCACCCACCGCACGGTCCTTCGTTAAGACGCCTCAGGCGAATTAACACGCCGTTGTATCACTTCCATTGCGAACTGTGGAAGGAACGACCATTACATGGGCACAGACATCAATGGCTCATTAGCACCGGCTACTGGTGGTGGTGGTGGTGGTGGAGTGGGATGGGATGAGGATGAGGATGGACGGTGCTGGCTTATTAGGCTCGATGGGTTCTCGCGGAATCATCACCGTCAAGGGATTATAACATCCGTATACTGCACGTCTTAGACGAATATCGTATACGCATCACATCGAGATATATAGTCGCATACAGAAACTCAGAGACTAACTTTGTCACGTATATATAATCCCAGAAGCAAGCAGTATAGCCTGTACATGTATACAGTCATTAGATCAAAGGTCTTAAAAAGGCGCTACATTAAGTCTAATGAAGCATACATGCATGTCGACTGCGCACACGTACAGACTGTTGATGGTCTTATATAAAAATCTTCGACACGCATTACTCTACTATCGCTACTAGTGATAATTTAACCAGATAAGTATACGATGAACTATCTCTACACTATCTTCTCACGCTAACTCTGCTCGGTTCATTTGTGACCGCCTTGTATATGCTCTTTTCCGCTGCGTCATCAGACAAATCTAGACATGCTTGTACGCATCTTTACGTAAGCTAGACATTTCCTGTGTGAGCGATTGATGCGTGCAGCTAGACACATCCCTCATCGCATGCATGTGATCGATGCTTGTTAGTTAGAAGAATCCAGTAATCAGAAATCAGTTGCACACGACGGAGACGTGCTTAAATAAGTCAACAACCCGATGTGACGAGATGACGTCACGGAAACTTCCAACACAAACACACAGCACACGCTGAGTCATCAGCGGAAAATTCCGTTCACACCCATATGCTTATAATAGGCTATATACATACATGACAAAACAAAGCAGGGCTGTACAGACAATAGAAAAATCGAGATAAAGAAATCCATCAATACACAAAGAAAAATGGAAACGAACAAACGTTAGTTAAAGATTGCTACAGGATAAGATAAGCACACGGCACTGGAGCCAGGAAAATATTTTCAGTGTATGTAGGCCCTGTGTTTCTCTTGAGTATAGGCACAATGAAATGACATACAGACTCAAACAATGAGATAAATCGACATAAAAAGATTCGCACAAAGATAAACAAACACATCAACAACATTAACGCATGCGCAAGCACACACAGCAAAGACATAGGTTTCGACATTTTTAGCTAGACGCATATATGCTATTCAGACCTGTTCTATTGAAGCGTAGAGATTGTCTGGAAAGCGATATTCCTCCAAGACAAAAGTACTGAACCACGAGGACTGGAAACCTAAGATGACATGGATCGATAACATGGAATCGTGGACTGGACCATCGATTGACCAGTTATTGAGGGAGACAAGGGACAGAGGCGGATGAAACGAAATTGACCACGGGGGTGCACCTAAGGGCGGTTGAACATAAAACATACGCGTCCGTATAGAGAAGACCAGATTGTAGAACCATGCAACGTAGAAAGCCATACACATAGTTGAACAGAAAAGATGAACGTGTTGAGAGCTATATGAAATTTCTGTAGCGCTTGTTTAATAACTCATCAAGTTCGTTCTTTTAAGGTGTCTATTGAGATGTATCGAATATCGGTTTCTAAGTGTTCGGCTAAATTAGAATATTCTGCTCTATTATAGGCCAAATCCGAATACTGAAAAGTTTAAACATTGTAGCAACTCGATTTAATGCTAAAACATTAAATACTTGTAAATAGGCCTACCCATCAGTCAGAGTCACGAAGTTGGAGTTTGCTATTCCTGGTGTATTCGAGTGAGTTTTCATTATTAGAATTTCTCGAATACGAATATTCAAATGTTTTCATTCGGCCGATTACGAATTGGAATCAAATATCCGGTACACCACTAGTATATGTTACTCGCAATTTGTAAAATCAGGGATTTTGTAAAATGCCTGAAATTTTCAGGCAATTTGTAAAATTCCTAATTCACTCAGGCACTTTACAAAATCCCTGAAAAAGCAGGGATTTTGTAAATTCCCTGAAATATGAGGATGAAAATTTGACAGATTGCCTGAAAGGAAAATGCTGAACATAATCGAAAAAATCATCACTTGAACAGAATCGTGTTACAATTCAAGCACAACGTAAGCGAGCTCGGGATGCCATGGTTGATCAGGCGGAGCGTATGGTAAAGCGTAGCCGAGTGATAAACGTTGCTGCAAACCCAGGAGACAATGTTACCATACCTAGGCTTATACCTCTCGTTGACAGAGGATGGGGAGATCCTCGAAACAAAATGGGTGTTTGTGAGCGCGACAACAACGACCTCTATCCCATCGCTGTAAGGGCCGGACTGTTGACCGGGAAATACTCCCACAAGCTGCTAACTAACAATGACGTTTCAACAGAGCAGGAAATAGGACTCCGAAGTGCTTTTCAGTTTGAGTCCAAATGTGGTGGGGAAGGATTTCTGAAATGCAACCGTTCAGGGGCTGGACACTGCAAAACAAATAGATGCAAATGTTTCAAAGGGAAAGTCAAATGCAACAGAACTGAACTTCAATCAATCAATCCTTTTATTGAAGCCATTTTTTTAAGCACAAGGAAATACAACATAAAAGTTTGTACATTGGCAACAAGAGGAGACCCAAAAGGGATCATGAGACCCAAAAGGGATCATGATCCCGTTTAGCAGGGCCACCTGGTGCCAAGTTAACATTTTATCGTAATACAGGTAAATGGCAGCACATCGATACTCTGAAAAGTAACATCGATCAAACTATATGACCAAAAGGTGAAAAAAACAATAATAGAAATCTTAATTAAAGAACTTAACTATCGGTAGAGAGCTCCATTGCAGCAGACACGCTGCTGGCGATTTTCAAAATAACTACTGAACCATTGAAGCTGTGTGCCTCTGATTCCATAACTTAAGATACAATACTATCCTTAATAATGTTAATCCTTTGAAAATAAGGCTTGTGTGCATAATAAACTTCGATTATGTTCGTCATTTTCCTTTAAGGCAATCTGTCAAATTTTCGCCATCAGATTTCAGGGATTTTACCAAATCACTGGGTTTTTTTCAGGGATTTTGAGTGAATTAGGGATTTTACAAATTGCCTAAAAATTTCAGGCATTTTACAAAATCCCTGATTATACAAATTGCCTGGGCAAAGATGAACGGTTGTCTGAACAGCAAATGCCGGTGGATATACAGAGATAGAGGCAGAGACACCTCAGAAAGACATGCATAGAGACGCAAAGCTATATGTAGGATTATCTGGCTATTTGTGAAGCGCCTTTTAAGAACTTCATAAGGGCGCTTAACATGGCAATCTAAATTATCTGAAAAGATTAGTCTTAAGATGGCTTTAAACTGTCTCTTCAGCTGTCTGACGAAATACTTCGTTAGATTTAATGGTAGACTGTTCCGGTCTAGACGGTCCAATGCACGAGGAAGCACGACGAGCCTGCATCGTCGTACGGATGCGCGGAACCAACAGGTCTCCACCGGCCGATGAACGTAACGACCGTCGACTAGGTTGACTGAAAACATGAACGCAAAGCTATCGGATGTATACAGGTGCCAACTGCAGCTAAGGGAGATCTTCTCTTGAGTTTACGAGGATTTTGAAGGTATAATTCTCATATGCAGTGTGTCTGGCATATAGCCTAGCTCGAAACATGCGAGAATTTTGGGAAAGTTAGCAACAGTTCGAGCAGCGCAGTTGAGGATGGATAGAAGCTGTTATATCCGGAATTTCGGCAGGCCACCGGCCAAGACAGAGTTTCAATAATCCAGGCACGTCAGAATGGAGGGGTGACAGGTGCTTTTATCCCTATTCAGGGTGGGCGCAAGTTGAGCCCAGTGAAAACAAAGGGAGTGTTGCTTTTTCAATTTTTTTAATCACATTCTCTACAAGTTACCGAGTCTTCACTCACAGTTCTGTGAAAGACCCACTTTTATTGTATAAATTAGTGTGAACCGCCACCGGTGACACCGTCCGATTAAGTCGCTCGATTTTGTTAACACGCAGTACTTAATGTGTTATGGAGTTACCTTTGAATTACAGACACATCTATCTAATCAGAAATGAGCTAAAACTCACATCGGCAATATGGGACGTGGGAGAGCGATGAGGCCCGGCCCGGGAGGGGGAAGGAAAGGAGAGGGATTGAGCCCGGTTGTTTAGTGGCGATAGAAGCCACTGAGGAGTGGACGAGAGTCGCAGTGACGTATAATGATAGATTTCGCAGCATGGCTCTAATCTGAAGCATTTGATTTAAAGCAGGACCTGCAGAGAGAGCTGACATGCGCATCCATATACACACACACGCCTTCATATACAGCTAGGCTACAGAATGACAGACATGCGGGTAATCAGTGGAAATAATGAGCAAGAGACAGATAGCTAGACGTCTTCCCATCATTACATGCTCCACGTCATCACGTAGTTGTTTACGAAGACAGACAACTAGAGACAGACAAAGGCAGACAGGCACACTGACCTATAAATTGATGGACAACCGTAGGATTAGGCACGCATATACAGAGACGACGAACAGAGACAAGAAGAAATAGAGAACGAGATAGAGAGAGAGAGAGAGAGAGAGAGAGAGAGAGAGAGAGAGAGAGAGAGAGAGAGAGAGAGAGAGAGAGAGAGAGAGAGAGAGAGAGAGAGATACAGATACAGATACAGATACAGATACAGATACAGATACAGATACAGATACAGATACAGATACAGATACAGATACAGATACAGATACAGATACAGATACAGATACAGATACAGATACAGATACAGATACAGATACAGATACAGAGATACAGATACAGATACAGAGATACAGATACAGAGATACAGAGAAAGAGAGAGCGAGAGAAAGAGAGAGCGAGAGAAAGAGAGAGCGAGAGAAAGAGAGAGCGAGAGAAAGAGAGAGCGAGAGAAAGAGAGAGCGAGAGAAAGAGAGAGCGAGAGAAAGAGAGAGCGGGAGAAAGAGAGCGAGAGAAAGAGAGAGCGAGAGAGAATGAGAGAGGAGGAGGGGGAGACAGATAGACAGAGAGACAGAGACAGAGAGACAGAGACAGAGAGACAGAGACAGAGAGACAGAGAAACAGAGACAGAGACAGAGAAGGTGACTGTAATCCCGCATGTAACATGCCCTTAAATCAGAGGCGGACGTCTGTCATTAGTTTCGGTCTAGCCACATGCCACGGGTTTTATTAATGACGCAACGAATGACGTAACGACAGTCTTCGTCGTCTCTACACCCCCACTGACGTGCCTAAGGATTCAGCTGGTGGTGCTGCCACTACATATGTTGGCTATTTTCTGCCGACTCTCATCAGTCTCCACCTGACAGTCCATCCGTCCGACGAGAATTCGGTTTGAACGAAACTAACCATCGCAATACAACCCATACGAACACTTATTGAGTTTGCCGATGAAGGAGAAGAAGAAGGAAGGCGAGCGCACAGCATAACCTACAGACACGAAGACCGCCAGACCAATTAACCAGCAATGCCAATTAATCAGAGACGGTTAATTCCTACACTTCCACTTCCTCGTCACCAACTCTGTGCGTGCTCACAACCTAGCACACACACACACACACACACACACACACACACACACGCACACGCACACGCACACGCACACGCACACGCACACGCACACGCACACGCACACGCACACGCACACGCACACGCACACGCACACGCACACACACACACACACACACACGCACGCACACACACACACACACACACACCTATTTATGTACGACTTCTAGAAGCCTTGTTTAAAATGCAGATTGCCCTGTTGATCTAATCGCCCTCGATTCCTCGTTCAGCCGATGGACATGTGGCGTGTTAACATATGCTCATTTACTTACTTACTTTCTAAGCCAGCAAATGCGACTGCAGCGCCCCCATCTGTTCGACGGACAACTTCTACGTGCGTCGAATGAGAAAGCAATCGTGTACTGTAGAGGTCGCATCTTTGCCGCTCGTTGCGTCGAGCTAATCTACTTAAGAGGCTCTGGCGGTAGTTAGATCGGTTGGTCGACGAGATAAAAAAATTGACAGCCAATACACGGCAGCAGTTAATCTCTTTAAAATAATTATAGGTGTTGACCGAGGAATGATACGTAGGCCTGTATCCAGCAACAGCCTCTTGGTTAGGCCTAGCTCTAAAGTTGTGGGCTCTCATTATTCTGGTAGGCCTATTGTTGAAAGCGTTGGATCCAGTTTGATGTAAGCTGAACAATACCCGTACTGTATTACAATAAATACACTCCATTACAGCAAACTGAACATTACAGTTCCATTGTATGTGTGTTATTACGCTACACGTGATCGTAAATGGTAAATTTGTATAGCGCCATTTCAAGAGAAATTCCTCAGAGGCGCTCCTGACCTGACAACACCAAACCACGAAAGAAAAGTTATAGTAGTTAGTGTAAAGATGCATAAAGTAAAGATATGTAATGTAATTAGCGGATAATTTGAAAATAGATCTGCAATCTGCTTCGTTCTGTGTCATGATTAGCGGCCTATAATGGTTGGTTTGATGCCTACAGCAGATTTGCGTTCAACGAATTAAGATAGTGGTACATTTACATTTTCCATTGAAGTAGCTATATGTAGTATACCTCATGACTCTGCTTTGGTAGCTTGTCCATGTGCTTGTTAATCTGAACATAATTCAGACAAGAGTGGCCAGATTCTAAAGGAAAGCCACTAAAGAAGAAGTCAGACAGAAACTGGGCATCACAATAGAGAAATGAAGCAAGGTTCTGCATGCGGTGAATTTTCATAACATGATATTGTTTTGGTCCGTAGAATGGTTCAGCATTGGGTGTGCCTTATTTAATTCCGTTGGCAATTAAATTGAATACTAATCAGTAGCTTTAGGACCTCTAATAAAACGACTCTTCCATGCAACCCAGTGGTTTTAGTTTTCCGTATTTTTATGTTAAATGTTACATGTTTCAAATGTGTAGCTATTTGCATGATAATTTCTAATTTGTTACGGATGGAAACTATACCTTGCAATCGATGCAAAGACTTGCTACGTGACACATGTAGCCTACAAAGTTTTAGCCGCGTAAAACTTATTAACTATGAGTTTTATAGGCCCAATGGCCCATATCTGGAATTTTCGCAGTTTTTATTTGCCTATCTTTGGAAGTTCATTTTGCTGGATTTGTATAGACTATTGAGATTAATTTAGTCCGAATGATATCAACAGACCTCAGACATATTCTGCACAGAAATTTCACCTTTGGTATACCTTTTCTCCCAACGGCTGACATTCACGTATAGTAGGCCCTATATATAGCGTGTAATGGGCTATGTATAATATGTCATTTGCTATACACGTACACGTTAAGTGCCACCTGTGTTGGACATTGAACAAGCATAACAAATCGTTGGTCATACGAAAGAATATATAGTTGCGAGGATTTATACGGTGCAGACGTGATCAATGGAGAACGTGCGTGAGTTGATATAGCCTATCATTTCAAGATTCCATCTCGAAGACACTGGAACACGTGTTATGACGTTGATGAGCGACACGTGTCAGACAGGTATGCTGATGAGATGGCAGGAGATGGCAATCGATAGGTGGAGCAGGTGATGGATATGGCCAATCATGGGCATATTTGAAAGAGGAAACATCAGAGGATGGTACGCAGAACGAAGAGGAAGTGCATGACAAATAATGGAGGAGTTGTACAGAAACGAAAGATCGATGATGATTGTCATGATTATGATGAAGACAACAAAGATGATGATGTTATTGTTGCTGGTGATGACAACAATGGTCATGAAAAGAATGATGAAGATTATGACCGGGGTGATTGTCTACCGGTTGTCCAGCAGTTAGTGTGTTGTACTGTCAACTGAAAGGTGGGGGATTCAAACCCGCCTCAAGACAGAAACTTTTTATGACTGCTGTTATATAAAGCCACCCGGTGAGCTGTGCTATAAAATGAGCGCATCAACTGTACACTTTGCATCTAGTGCATCCATGGAATTGGTTTACGAGACAGTACTTCAACTATTCCTCATGAGGTGATTACAATGGCGGTGATTATGTTGTTGTTGTTGTTGATCAAATGATGATGATTTTAATATGATGGGAAAGGATGAGTTACACGATAAAAATTATGTTAATTGTGATTACGATGATGACGACGACGACGATTATAGTAATATCATCAGCAGCAACAATGGTTATGATTGCGGAGCCATTCGGAGCAAGAATTTTACTCCAGACGATTGTTGTTTCTCGGTTGTGGTGCAGTAGTTGTTATGATCATTTCACTGTTGATAATGTTTTAGTATGCAATTATGTGTTTATTGTCTCTGCATCCTTTCGTCCGTCCGTCCGTCCGTCCATCCGTCCGTCCGTCCGTCCGTCCGTCCGTCCGTCCGTCCGTCCGTCCGTCCGTTCCGTCCGTCCGTCCGTCCGTCCGTTCCGTCCGTCCGTCCGTCCGTCCGTTCCGTCCGTTCCGTCCGTCCGTCCGTCCGTCCGTCCGTTCCGTCCGTCCGTTCCGTCCGTCCGTCCGTCCGTTCCGTCCGTCCGTCCGTCCGTCCGTCCGTCCGTCCGTCCGTTCCGTCCGTCCGTCCGTCCGTTCCGTCCGTCCGTCCGTCCGTCCGTCCGTTCCGTCCGTCCGCCCGTCCGTCCGTCCGTCCGTTCCGTCCGTCCGTTCCGTCCGTCCGTCCGTCCGTCCGTTCCGTCCGTCCGTCCGTCCGTCCGTCCGTTCCGTCCGTCCGTCCGTCCGTTCCGTCCGTCCGTCCGTCCGTCCGTCCGTCCGTCCGTTCCGTCCGTCCGTCCGTCCGTCCGTCCGTTCCGTCCGTCCGTTCCGTCCGTCCGTCCGTCCGTCCGTCCGTTCCGTCCGTCCGTCCGTCCGTCCGTCCGTCCGTCCGTTCCGTCCGTCCGTCCGTCCGTCCGTCCGTCCGTCCGTCCGTCCGTCCGTTCCGTCCGTCCGTCCGTCCGTTCCGTCCGTCCGTCCGTCCGTCCGTCCGTCCGTTCCGTCCGTCCGTCCGTCCGTCCGTCCGTTCCGTCCGTCCGTTCCGTCCGTCCGTCCGTCCGTCCGTCCGTCCGTTCCGTCCGTCCGTCCGTCCGTCCGTCCGTCCGTTCCGTCCGTCCGTCCGTCCGTCCGTCCGTCCGTCCGTTCCGTCCGTTCCGTCCGTCCGTCCGTCCGTCCGTCCGTCCGTTCCGTCCGTCCGTCCGTCCGTCCGTCCGTCCGTTCCGTCCGTCCGTTCCGTCCGTCCGTCCGTCCGTCCGTTCCGTCCGTCCGTCCGTCCGTCCGTTCCGTCCGTCCGTCCGTCCGTTCCGTCCGTCCGTCCGTCCGTCCCGTCCGTCCGTCCGTCCGTCCCGTCCGTCCGTCCGTCCTTCCGTGAGGCGTTGCATGCACATGTGAAACTGAAACCGATGAAAGAATCTATTTCGTTTCATTCAAAATTAAGCCACCGTGCGACCGATGATTTACGGATTCCACTTTCACAGAAGGCAAACGACACGATGCTATGGCTCTGGCTCAGGCGCTGCACTTATCCCACGCACACTTCACCGAACTATTGCATCACAGGGCCATAACCCGTTTCAGATACTGTATTTACAGCAAGGCCCACGCAAGAAAGAACGGGGGGCCGGTCCCTTAATGGTAATCTAGCACCAGGGCCCAGGCCTACATCGCAAAGAGAACGGAAGAGGAAGTGGGTCGTCAAATGTATACATGACCTTCAGTCAGTTGCTGCAGTCAAACGCTGAAGCTTTTATGTTCTGTTTTTTGCTGGCCAATATGAGCGTTTCTTTTTTAAGTTCTACACTGCTTTATGACTGTTGTTACATTATAATACAATTGTAATTTAATAATGCCTTACTTGCAGTGGCGGCGCCAGACACTTTTTGTAACCAGGGAATAGCCAGGGCAGTCATACAAGTTACC
>OY744608.1:29444782-29529782 GCA_963556255.1 Allolobophora icterica | reverse complement strand
TACTGCTGTGCGTTCGCAAGATTCTTCGTGCCATTCGAAAGTCCACATATTATGCATTGTATACATCCATATATCAGTCATCCTCTTATCATCATCCGTATCCTGCCACAAATCCCTTTCGTTCTGCCTCTTAACATGGCTTGGTTGCTATCTGTTTCCATGGCCCTGAACCGTCGCTCTGCACTGGAGCATATATAGGGAAGCCGTGCTATGTCCGACTGCTAATCAATCTGGACCTGTTGCCTGGTAACCCGTAACAGATGCACCGCCTCATTTCTTGCCAGAGACTCTGTTGTCAGAACGAGGCACCTCATAGTTACCCTGGAGTAGCGCTATTCGAGACTTCTCTATTGGACTACACAAAGTCTACGACTCTACGTAGTAACAATAAGTAGGCCTATTCACAAATTACTGCTTCATTTACATATAATACTATATTATAAACTATGCAAATGTATAAAAGAGTTAGGCCTGCATCATTACGCGTGCACGCTAGTGTATCTGTATACTTATATATACATAATACATATATACATCATATATATAATTACGCATGCTATAGTGTATATATATATCAATGGTAGTGATACATATATTCATGTTTCTCTATATACGATATAAAAGGCACGTGCAAATCATTTATATAGGTTCTCTGTTTCCAATTCTGTTCGTTCATATGTTTTCCACTTGTTTTCCATACCTTCGGTGGTAAACCATCTCCACTTGTTTTTTTTCTCATACCTTATGTGGTAAAAGTCATATCTACACGCCGTACTTCATCTCCTGTGTGCGCTGTTGTTACAATGTTTGTCGACCTGTGTAGCAAATCTCTCGCCACGGCATATGTAGGGCCTAATTATGTATGTCTAAGGTTTAAGATCTAAGCAATCGTTCATCAACCAACCTGCAGGGCACAAGGTGGAACCGTGGACTGGGTCAGTTCCAGAATTTGATCCAAGCGTTGGTCCGTATGTCTATCCATCAACCGCATAGGGATATAAACCAGTCCATTTTATACGCTGCGTGCAGCAGGAAATTAGGAACATGAGAAGCTGCTTACAATAAGTAGCAAAATGCGTTAGACCACCTAGGCTACATTCCAAACTGGGTTTGTAGCGCTTCTTATTATAAGACCCTTAGTTTCCGTACCTCACGGCGTCTATGTCTCCAAACATTTCCTTCAAATGGAACTTTTCTCTACATATTTGCTAAAATGAAATTATAATTATTGCAGAATACTTAAATGCCGAGTTGTATGTATGTATGCATGCATGCATGTATGTGCGTATATATGCGTGTATATGTGTATGTATAGGCCTATATGTATGTATGTACGTATGTGTGTATATGCGTGTATGTATAGGCTATACATGTATCTGGACTTTTATAACTCGCATTTTTGGAACCCCTTAAAAGCGCTACATGCAGTAAATAACTCTTACGACGTTTAAAAACGTTGCATACCAATTCATTTACTGTGACAGTGCACTAGGCCTACTGAGTCCGTATATGGCCTCGATTCTGCTCATTTTTCAAAGAATAGATCGGGTGAGATCCATCACCACCGACGTTCTTGTTTGAATGGATGCCACGCCATGTAAGATCCTCGCGTATGTATATACGGAGCTTGCTATAGGCCGAGATCTTTGTATTTAGTGAGTGAACAACACGAGACTACACGCTTCATGGAAACAAGTAACATCGGTGGTATCAGTAACAGTCTTGTGCGTAATTGAAAGGACTGGCATAGACAGAACTAACAATTACTGAGCATAGAAATGCTTCCATCATCGCTTAATTAAATGTCTTGTGACGGAGTCTTGCATACGATTCCGCCTTATACACTGAAGCTAATTGCATTCCTTTATATTCTTGAATCAAGACTTGTGTTCAACCGTACGGAAGGAAGGCACAAAAGCAGTTGTTAACAATCTAGTCGTCTATTCTGTGCGACAGACGTGTTACACCAGACAACCAGTTACTCGTCAATACAAGGCAGGGGCATTTATCTCATCCAACACATGTTCCGCCAATTTCCCTTGTTTTGTCGCCACTTCACACCCATCCCCCTTAGAAGAAGTACAACAAGCTTAAATGAAAATCTAATCTAATCTAATGACTTCTATAGCATAGTTATGGTTATACACAATCGGTAGTCGTTTGGAGTAGGCCTACAACTGTAGTTAGTTAAAGTCATGGTCCACTAGAGAACCCAGGTCTAAATCCTATTGCACAGAAATCGAAGTCAAGCTACGTGGGGTAAGCAAGCCGAGAAGGTGAGTTTCAAGTGTAATTCTGACTGACAGAAAACTAGCAACGTATTCATTCCTTGAGCCTCCGACCAGCCAATCAGATCGTCCGAGAGCCGAACACTGGTTTGGCGTGAGGCGCAACAAGATTCAAAGTATCCGCTGCTCGAGCTCAGTGTTTGATGACATGAGGGGTGAGCAAATGCCAAATAAAGAAACAGCAGAGGGTGTTCTAGCTGCAGGTAACTCTGATGAGTTTTAGACCCAGATGTAGATTCTGAAAATTGGGAAAGATGAAGGAACAGAGCAAGCTATGACAAGTGTACAATCTAACGGAACTAAAGAGATGCGTCTTAAAATGGCTTGAAAATGTTTCTTTCTTTTCTATGTTATATATTATATATATACTCTCTATATATATTATTTATATATTAGTTGTGGACTTGTGTCAGTGTTTTTCATGAAAGGAGCAACTTGCTTTACATAACGCAATTGTATAAAAACAGGGTCAGATGATTTTGACGAATGAGCAACAAGAGGAAAACAAGATGCCGTTCAAATAGTTTGATAAGATACGGGATTGAATGAAATAGAATATACAACGATCCTTTGCAAAGGAGTCTGGACCACGAGAGTCTGGTACATGATGCCTCTTTCCGTTATTAACCACCGCGTGACAGTCCATCAATCACGCTCTTTGACCTTTTCATCCTGGAGTTCAGTGTATTTTAGGATTACCCATGGACCTCGGTATAAGTAGCGCAGGATTACCAATCGACGCTTAACTCTGTCAATCTGTACACGTCCAACCGCCTGCGCATCCATCCATTTATCCACCCGGAGCATTTATCCGTGCTTCCGTTCGTCTATCCGCCCATCCATCCATCTATCCATTCATCCAGTCATCCATGGATCCAGCCATACATCAACTCGTTTGTTCATCCATCCGCATGTTCTATAGCAACACCGGGATTGTTGAGGGTCGGATAAGACCCTGTGTGATCTTTATGGATGGGCGTCAGAGAGTGGCTGCCATAATTCCAGGCGTCTGATAGTTGGTGGGAATCGGTTGAAGGCAGAAAGAGATAAGACCATCAAGAGACCAATAAACTGGAGCTCAGTCGTTGCTTTACGGTCCAAAAGGGAACGAAACGTTCCTCGTAAACACTGACGCGTCACTGCCGACGTTCACGATACACGTTGTATAAATTCTAGTTAGACCAGTTAAATCGGAGTAGTATCGTTTCATGTAAGTGTATGGATGTGTGTAGGAGCCTACGCTTCGAGTGTGTATGCTTGTATAAACCTCTCGAGGACGTCCTAAAACATATCAGAGTTCTGCTTCAAGAAAGAAAGACAAATATGGCAAATGGTTCAGAAAGTCTCGCAAACGCGCAGAACCTAACCTAGTTGAGGAGAAGCAAATGTTTGATATAGTTGTCACCATGTTCGGAGTTTTTGGCCCGTGTTGCATTGAGGATGGAGAATGATGGTGGTCGAGTGAAGGGTGTGCAGCGCTCATTGATCACCACTTCCCAGACTGGATTGAGGAAGGAGATGCATTCGGAGAATCCTCCCGACGCTACGACGTGTGTGTGTCTGCTGGCTCCGTGGAGTGTACGTGTAGATGAGCTGCCAGCAATGACATCCTTAACCATAGGCGTAGGAGGCGGGGGGTCAGGGGGGGCAAGTGCCCCCCCAAATTTCGGGCGTTTCTGTTTTTCGGGCAAATGAGGAAAATGCTGAACAAACTAGCTCCAACTTGCCCGAATTGGAATAGTATTAGACAAGCTACTACATCGCAAACCACCACAACATTTTCATCTTTATTCATGATGTACTAACTAATTACTTATTTACTTACTTATAGTATCCAACATGTGGGCTGGGTGCCCAGTTACTTACTTAGCGAATTATACACATACCCACATGCCCAAATGTATACATATATATATATATATATACATACATCCGTACATACACACACAAACACCCACACACACACCCCTGCACACACATACATAAATATATACCCATGTATACCCACCCTACCCCGGACCCTGCACCCTATATCCATACATATTTCCCCACATCTATATGTCTGTCACTACCATCGTCCATCTTCTTCGCCTTTTCCTCAGATAGCTGGAGCTGACATGGGAGGAGGCGGAGAAGCTGGCAGTGGACAGAGGGGAGGGAGGAGATGCGTCGCCCGACGTGCAGACCACCCTCGGGAAGGACTATGGTCTAAAAGACCACCGTTCATCTACCCCGCCATGTTTGCCCCTGCGTTCCTGTATTATTGTGATGAGTGTATAATTTGTATTGATTAAAGCCAGATGTGGGAATCTTGTGTTCCCCGTCTTCCATATCTTCCCTAAACGGCCCTCACGAGTTGTAATTTAATAGGGTCCATAGGCTATCTCCCTTGCCCGTTTCTCATCAAGTTAGGGTGAGTCGTGGTGGTCGGTGTGGGGTGGTGTGGGGCATCACAGGCACTCAGTCTGCGTGCTATAGCCTACCGCATAAGTTAAGAAGTTAGAAATATAAGTTTGTAATGGCCGAACCGTCACGGAAACGAAAGTATCGACAGCGCGTTACGTGTAGTGAATGTGGTAAGGAGTTAGATTCGGATTACGCAGATCAGCATGGTGAAAGTTGAATCTGCTGCAGATCTTGTCCGAACTATGAAGAGTTTCGATCTCGATAGTGTTCTGCCTGTGTTCTGGAAGGTAGCATGCATTCTGGCAGTAATTCCTGCGACGTCATGTTCAGCCGAACGATCGTTCAGTGGACTTCGGAGGATGAAAACATATCTGCGAAGCACCATGGGACAAGATAGACTCAATAATCTTGCGATTATCAACATTGAACGTGCAGCTACAAATGCAGTTATGCAACTGCAGATGAACGACATTATCGAGACTTTTGGTAGACGCAAGTACAGAAACTCTGTGCTGTTCTAGAGAGACGTGACGTGAGTAACTAAAAATGCACTACGCCAAATATTCGGAATTTATTTTTATTTCGGGCAGATGTAAAATCTTGCCCCCCCACCACTGAAATTTCCCCTACGCCTATGTCCTTAACTAATGGATCGCGAATGACCGGCTGATTGAGTTCACGGATGAGAGATTATACATTAACTCGGAGATAAAGGACAGAATGGGAGACAGCTTGCAATCAGTACATGGGTCAATGACCATATTGGGGAATATGAGTTAGGAGAGACGGGCAAAGAGACCGAGAGACAGAGAGATAAAGAGAGACAGAGACAGAGATAGATAGATAGAAAGACAGTCACACAGAAATGCGAATCGGGTTGAATACAGAATGCATGCAGAGACAAAACTGTTACGAGAAGGCATAATTCAGAATCAACCATTTTAAATCTCGTAGTTATGGCTAGGCATTTCCGCGCCTCAGATTCGCATTTCTGTGTGACTTTGCTCGCGTTAAAAATGTTCGTAATAAATAATAAATAAATAAATAATATGAACTTAAATCGTGAGGTTTATAAAATGGACAGATTGAAACCAGAAGTGTAGAGTCAGAAGTTCCGAAGAGTTCTACTGTAAAGAGCAATCGCTTGCATGAGGGCACCTTAGAGGTGGCTGTGGTTGTCCATCTGAAAACCTAGCTGTTGCTAGCCGAATGCATATGTGAGGCGGGTCAATGAAGAAATCTACACTACATCCTACCTACAAGGATGTTTCGAAGACTACAATCTCCTTGAATGACGCAGAGGAACGTGCTGGATGCTGCGCCAGGGAAGTGGCATTCCCTTCCTGCATCGGTTAATGTATGTGCATACATATATAGGAATTAACGAATATGTGCTTGCATTTATGTTTTCATTCGTCCATTCAGCTTTGTTTGATGTTCCTCCCAAAAGGATAAAGGTACGAGTTGAGCGGGGAGCAAACATATGCTGAGGAACAAATGACAGACGCAGCAGAGACAATGGTTGTCCGATTAATTAGGATCGTCTGTTAATTAACAAACGATACATTTCAATTTCAATGAATGCTTAGCCTAGTCACTTTAGTATAATAGTGAAATTCGAACTGATTCCAATAGTTATGCGCATGTATGCCGCTCTGGCATACATGCGCATAACTATTGGAATCAGCAACCAGTACACAAGAGATAGGGTACACACGTGTGATTGAGTACACAAGAGATATGGTACACACGTGTGATAGATTCATGTGCCTAACACTGTAAATAGTTACCTAACGGCCAGAGATTTATATGTGAAAGAGCTCAGTCACAGCTGCTTCCATTCGCGGTTCATCTTGCCAAAGACAGGTTCGAGTGCATTAGCCTGTCTCTGTGGGTGGACGTTGGCGTTTGTCTGTGGGTCGGTCTCTCTAACACCCTGTCGTCACCTGCTCGTGCCTTACATCGAGTAATGACTCCAGGTCGCCGTCGACGTCTGTCGGGAGCGAATCTGAAGGACGTCCATTGAGGCGGGGAACTAAATTCGTTCATTGCCCGTCGTTTGTCATCATCATTCGACGCATTACTGTCCTAGTTGTCGCAGTTTTAGTCGTCGTCCGAAAGATTCTGCTGTCCGTGCCTTAACAGCCCTCCATCATCTCACTCTTCTTCTTCCTTTTCCCACTCCTCATCTTCTTTCCTTCGTCTGTATCTCCCTCCTCTCCCTCGCTACCATTCGTCGTCTCCCATTTTTCTTTCATCTCCTTTACCATCGTCCCTCCTCTTTCGTTCCTTGTCCCTCCCTCCTCTCCTATCTCTACTCTCCACTTCCTCTCAATCATCCTTCCTTTCCATGTACTCCCTCCCCTATCTTTTCTTTACTCCCATTCTTCTCCTCGCTAGTTTGTACACCGTCTCCCCTTTCCTCCTTTCTTTCGTCTTTCTTAAGCCTTCTCTAATTTCCACTTCTGCATTCAAAGACATAATGACCCACGGAGCTGAACATTGTTAATGAATCGTGACACGGAATTCTTTGCTGCATAGTGTACTTGTAATGCCTACCGCCTTTGATCAATTCGCTTGCATTCATGCAGCACCTATCCAGAATACTATTTCCATCTTGGACCACGCTAAGAGCGGCTGAATAAGTAGCCGCTTCACTGAAAGCCTTATTTCTAAACAATTCAGAAATTAGATTTTCTTTTTGATATGTGAATTCTCTTTGGACGTGAG
Organism: Allolobophora icterica; assembly: GCA_963556255.1. Lineage (NCBI taxonomy): Eukaryota > Metazoa > Annelida > Clitellata > Crassiclitellata > Lumbricidae > Allolobophora > Allolobophora icterica. Next base: position 29,522,358 of record OY744608.1, on the reverse strand, counting down.
GACTTTGTATCCAGCTGTCCCGATGAATCAAGAATGCAGATTTCTTTCATATCGTTTCCTTTCTTGTTCGATGGGACAGACGGGTAAGTAGACGAACAGACGAACAGACGGAAGGACGGAGAGACGAGTTCAAGATTAGTACGGATGTAATTTAGTAGTAATGTACGTGATTGTGGTTTAGCGCTCAGAGCCGCCCTCTCCATCAGATGCGATGTGGCGCTGTGCAGGGCAGCGGGGGACGGGGTGTGGGCTGACGACCGATATACAGGAAGAACAAACTGAATGATTAAGGCGACGGATTATTGGCCGACAAGAACGCTAAGACCGATTAACTCCGTCTAAGGCCAGGCATGCAACACGCAGGGAAGCAGGCATCAGCAGATGCCGACCAAAATCAATATGCAGCTGTCGACGCCGAACGTAGATTAGCAGTCTACACGTGAGCGCTTTTTATCCTCGCTCCATACATAACCCACACAGAGCGTCGATCAAATGAGTCGACTAAAGTAATCCAAGACCTGGCTTTACTTTACGCCTTTTCAAGATCTTAAGATTTAAGTCATAATCGTAAACTCCAATTTTCTAAAGCGCCACTCTAAAGCTAAGCGCAAAGCACCAGCTTATTCTTAAGCGCTGCTATCGTACACCCATGGGTGCAAATCGTAAATTCAGTTAAAAGGCAACATTTTATTAAGTACCTAATTAAGCAAGCGAATAAGTGAGAAAGCATGTAAGCAAACAAGCAAGTAAGTAAGAAAGTAAGTAGGCCTATGAACGAAAGTAAGCATATAAGTAAGTAAGTAGCCTTCGATGTTGATCCGCGAGATAAATACGACTCGCTCGTTTCCTTCTTTAAAATAGTAGTTATATTCGTTTATTACGCAAAACTGGTTGGCACACCGCAACCATGAACAAGAGTATAAATAATGTAAATAATATAAATTAAAGTTATGCTGGTTATGGGTTGTTGTGGAATGTACTCAAATTTTTTTTATAGAGGATACGGGAGATATAATTGTTATTATCTTTGTAAGGCTATTGTAAAGGCTATTTCACTGAATGAGGGTGTGGCAATGGACAACATTTCCTTAAGTTTTATTAAGTCAATCGATTTATGCAAAGGTCGCGAACCATTTCAGGGCTGCGAGGTTAACATGCATGCTGCAGTCTTAATTTTAGGCCTACACGATGCATTAAGTAGGCTTCTAGATCAACCAAATGGTGAGATCGAACTTATATAACTTCATAACACTTAAAGAAATGTCGTCCATTCCCACACCCATACCGGATTAACATTTTGTAGACCTAATTCCAAATTGCATATTAGGACCCTAATATATGTTCAGCCAAAAAGTGTTGACGAAATTTAAATTATAGAACAGATATTTATGAATTTAAAACTGTTTACGATGTGCTTTCATAATAGAAAAACTGTCAACAATACCCTGAAAATCTAGCCGTTGTATAATTTCACACTCAGTGTTCATAAACGTTAAAGTGGTCAGTCCATGTTGTCCCATCGTAGATCTTAAAGCATTTTGATGCGCTAGAGACAACTATGCGATCTTTCACCGCTGCAGTTACACACAGGAAGTGTAAGATATACACGCTGAGCAATGCAAACATTCGGAAATCCTGATTGCAAATTTTATTCCTTCACTATTTGCAACATTTGGAGAGGCGATGGTTTGATTGGCACTGACGGCAATTGACTCAAACATGCTCGCCATTGAATCCATTCGTCACAAAGTTCTATATTCCCATCTTTCGAAAAAACTTACAAAAGACTTTAAAGATTCTTTGGAAGCCTCATTTGCTTCGTCGACGTAGGCCTATAGAAATCGACAACGTTAAAAAGTTCTGCGTGCGTATGCTTCAACTCTGCGTGTGAGATCAACAGCGACAACTTCAATAATAACATAAAATGTATCAATATATAACACTGCTTCATTACTCTCATCAGCTCAGCGCTTTGTACGACGTGCAAGTTTTCCTTTTCTTCAAAGGTCTCGCTACACAATTTGGCAGCGTGATGACAGAAATTCTGTCAATGACTTTATCAGTGCTACTCCTAGTTTCAGTTTGAAGTAATTTACTGGTTTCGTTTATTACATGTCAACGATGTAACATTTGAAAACTAAAATAATAGTTAACATTTTTAAGGTAGCATACTAATGGTAGGCCCTTATTTGTGAAATGTTTAGTAGGCCTTGGTCTCTGGACACTCTGGAAGCGTGGTTAATCCAGGCCTGCCCACACCCTCATTCAGTGAAATATCGCTTAAAGAAGGAAACGAGCGGGTCGTTTTTATCACGCGGATCGAGATCCAATGCACTAACCTACTTACTTATTTACTTGCTTATATATTTACTTTCGTGCAGAGGCCTACTTTCTTTCTTACTTACTTGCAGGTCTGCTTACTTGCTGTCTTACTTATTCGCTTGCTTGATTACTTCACTTAATAAAATGTTGCCTTTGAACTGAGTTCACGATTTCCAGAGATGTCCACTTCAAGAGCCTAATTTTCATCAAGCCAAATCTCTTCCGGTGCAGAAAGGTCTTTCGATGTTTCTGTCCCATATACTTGCTCTAACGAATCATTGCGCTGTGAAATGGGTAGGCATACATAGAATGCATACTATCGGTGGGAAGTTTAGGCGGCGAGGGAGAGGTCTGACCACCCGCCTTCATATGCCGAGGCTAAGAAGATAAAGTCGATAGCACTTCATACCCATGGCCGCCTCTCGGAGTTGGCTGAAGAACCTGAGATGAGTAGTGACCAGGGTTGAGAAAGATTGAGATACTAGGATGATCGGATAGAGCGGGTTGGCTGGATGATGAAGAGTTCGCGAAGATATTTGGGGTGGGAATGTTGTAGGGATTTGTAGGTTAGTGCATGAACTTCTATATAGATTACCCCTGGACAACCGTGGTGGACTGACAAGACCAAGTGATTACAGCTTTGTGTTGGCAGTTAATTGTTGGCGAGTTTTCGAAACAATTAAGTCATCTTCAGCCTCTGAAAGCTCATCTCTTAGCTGCTGAATGCCAACGATCACTATTTGTCAAAATCATTGATCGTGTGATTGACATTAGTGATTGTGGACAACCACTTGTCAGCGAGAACTATTGTGTCAGAGGCCATGGATGATCTGAAGTTACTTCTGGTTAAAAGCCTCTTCAACTGCTTTGCTAAAAATGCAACAAAACAGAAGCAAACCAAGGATCGCGGCAGCCAGAAAAGCGTAGAAAGATTACCAAACTGTGTAGTTCATCAAATCAGTGAACTCGTAGGAGGAATAAGCATACAAAATGAGCTATATAAATCTAAATCGACATGGATATATGTGCAGTTCGGAACATGTAATTAGGGCATTATTATTAGTACTTATTACACATTTACATACCCCTGTACATAAGGATTTATAGATAGATGTGTACATACATTGTGATTGCATTCCATGTATAGGCTATTACAATTCTTTATTTTTAGCTACCATACTAAATAAACTTGCATTATAGTCATTTTAAGGTTAAAATATGTCTTTTATAAATGTATGTCTGTTGTCTGGTCGTCAGAAATAATTACAAATCATTATTTAATTAATTTACAAGTATGGTAATTCTGAAGCACTGTTGAGACGACTGGCCTACACCAGTCTAGACCATTATCAGCTTTGTTGTCCAGCGGCAATCTATATAGAAGTTCATGGTTAATGATAGGACTTTGAATTGGATTCTCTCTGGTATTTTTAGCCAATGAAGTGATTTGAGGATGGGAGTGATATGATGATGCTTGGGCGTTCTGGTGACAGCTCCGGCTAGTGTCCCTTGCACACTCTAGGTCTCTCTGCTCGCAGCTATAATTATCATCGAGTTGTTATATTATCTGCTGGATTTTCCTCCCCCTGCCTTGTTACCGAGACAGAATCAGAGGCAAAGCCAAATACTCGTCAATTCCGCTCTTGTAGAGGAGGCCAAAGTGCATGTTTTTATTTGCAACGGTATAGGCTTTGCTCAGATTGCAAATGAGTTATTCTATGTGGAATCAGACCAGAATTTAAATATTGTTATATCTTTGTACATAGAGCTTATATACGCATATCACAGAGAATCAACGTTGTTTTGTGTTTCTCATATATATATATATATATATATATATATATATATATATATATATATATATATATATATATATATATATATATATATATATATATATATATATATATATATATATATATATATTCGACAACATCGTTGATGCCAATAAAGGATATTGATATATATATATATATATATATATATATATATAGTGCAACTTAGGAATGTCATTACATTGTGATATATAAGCTAGTATAGTTTGCAGGGTACGATTATATATGCACATATATAATGAGCGCAGATAAAAGGTGTTTGTGAGTATAGCTATGCTTAAGTGGATGCAATTGATGAAACCAAATCGAGCTTTGCTTCAATTTCAGTTCGTTACGTTGGCTACAAATCAAATTACAACGACGGAGGAGGAGTGGCACCTTTGGCCCCGGTCTTCAACAACCTGCAAAGGTAAATGAAAACAAACATTCAAATCAATACAGAACGCGCGTGTTCTATACTTTATGTTATTCGACAACTAGTCTTTGTCCACTAGTAGGCCTATTCATATTTGATATATATACGTATATATTAGCTATTCGTATTAGCAATTCGTATTAGCTATTCATATTTAGTTATTCAAAGTAGCTATATGTATTAGCTATTCATATTAATTATTCGAATTATCTATTCATATACTATTCAAAGGCCTATTAAAGTTATTATTAGGCCATTAGCTATACACTAGAGTGACTAGACCATATACTCGTCCATCGGACCGTCTTCCATGGAGTAGTCTTCCACTGGAAGTCCGAACTCATCTGGCTAATGCACAAGAACTCAGCTAAACTTAAGACGTAGGCCTATAGGGCCTACCTTTGTAGCACTGTTAGATGGTCATGTTCTCGCGCGTTTGTGAGATGCCTTAAAAGCACATACAGATGCATAAATATATAAGGGCCATGTATACGTATATATATGTATATATATATGTATAGATATATTCACACACAAGTTTCGTGGACTTTTGTGACCTGACCTGGGCAGAATAAGCTTATGCCTAAATTCTAATGGTCCGTCGTGGTGTTATGGAAGAAGAAGAAGATCGGTAGAGGCAGTGGCGGCGATCTTGTCTGAGAGGTGGGGGGGGGGGACAAAGTCGGCCACGATCTCGTCGACGACCTTTTTTTTTAATCTTTTCGCTAAAAAATTTTTCCCCCCTTCATCTCCAAAAATTTCCCTTTCATCTTCTTTTTTTTTAGTCCTCAACCTTGCTTTCGTGACTTTTTCCTGAATCACCCTTCCTGATGTCAACGACCTTATTTTTCCGAATTCATCTCTCGACAAAATTTTTTTATTCTCTTTCCTTTTTTCCCTTCTTTTCTTCTCTTACACAATTTTTTGTCTTTTATTCTTAAAATTTTTTTGGGGGGGGACACTTCTGCTAAAAGACTAATTTTCTGGTCAAAATGGCACTGAAAACTTGTTTTCGCCCTCACACACAGTTGCATTTGTTGACCTTTTTTGGTGTATCTTCAAAATTTGGGGGTCCGATGCATGGCGTGTCCCACCACTCCTAAAGGTGGGGGGTCTTGTCCCCCTCGACCCCCGGGATCGCCGCCCATGGGTAGAGGAAAATACACTTATTTACACTCCTCGATGACGAGAACTTCTCAACGGCGTCGTCATTTCGATGTCGCAGGGTCTTTCTGATGACGAGGAGCCAAAAAGATAATCGCAGTTCATCTTTTGACACTCAATGGTTGCGCTGATGTACGTGTATATGTATCAAGTAACTCACATAGCGCGGTTTGGTACCTCGCGGAGCGCAACACGCGTGGCGATCTAACTGGTCTTGACAAGTACTTCTTAAGGTAGACAGAATATGCTGAACAGAGTCGAATGAAGAAGTCCGGAAACATAATGGAAGACTCTCTCAGAAGAAAGTTCCGACACAATCAATCAGTCAACACAGACGTCATTTATTCTGATCTATCGGCACCGCACCATGCATTCGAGAGCCATCTTTCACGTCTTCACTGACTCTTCAGTCCTCTCGGTCGGCAGAGGCTCGAGATGAAATGCTTAGGCACGGAACCTGCATGTCCCCGCTGGCAGCAGAGGGTGACGATCGCCGACCGAGAGGATTAAGGACCTGAAAGAGGGCTCTCGGATGCATGGTGCGGTGCCGATAGATCAGAATAAATGTCGTTTAGGTGATTGATTGATTGATTAATTGATTGACTGATTGACTGATTGACTGATTGGCTGATTGGCTGATTGGCTGATTGGCTCTGACTGGCTGATTGACTGATTGACTGATCGATTGATTGATTGATTGAATGATTAATTGATTGATTTCATCTGCTGTTGACGATGCATATCTGTCCGTTTTTTTCAGGCGCGACTGGTGCGCTCGATGGGGCGACTACTGCGTTCCGGAGTCAAAGGTCAAGTTCGCCAACTGTTGCAGCGGTCTGCGCTGCGTCTGTGGAACGTTTCTCTGGAACCCTGGCAAATGCCAGTGCAAGAAATCGTCGCTATTCGGTCGGTAGGCAGCGCCACCGGCTTCTCTCGGTTGACTGACCTTGGCTCGAAAATCCCTAATATCGCACTCCCGCTATGTTGCCATCCTCATCATCGTCGTCTGCTTCGTCTATATCGCTCATCCGCCTCTTCCATCCATCCATCCTAGATTCTTCCTTTTCCATTCTTTTCATCGTCTGCTCCTCCTCCTCCTCCTCGTCCTCCTCGTCCTCCTCGTCCTCCTCGTCCTCCTCCTCCTCCTCCTCCTCCTCCTCCTCCTCCTCCTCCTCCTCTGTGCGTCGATTACTCTGTTGAAAAATGTTCCGCCTTCGCTTCGGAAAGTTTCATCAGGAAGGCGACATCTAGTGGGTGCAACAACAGAGACACATCTCTTGTCTTACTATCATCAGGCGTCCGAAGGATCTCTGCTAATAATGTGCTACCGTCAGAAAGAAATCTCACCGAGTTCCTCAGAAAATAATCCACATCAATCCGACAGAGAGTCGGACTATCGAGCGAGTTCAAACCACAGCGCCATCCCAAAAGTCTGTCTGATAATCGGTTGCTTAGAAACTAGGCCTGTTAGTTCATATAAACTGGGTTACTTAATTGCATGCCTTACGTGTAATATTAATCATATAACTTAGGATACTTGAATACTAGGAATATGAATCATTATTAGTCATATAACCTGGACTACTAAATGCCATGCCAGTATGCCCACATGGAACCCATACATGAAGCCCATATAATATGGAGCCCAAATAAGACCCATATTCTTATATGGGACCCGTATAGAGCCCATTTGGGTTCCATCTAATGCCATTGGAATTGCTGGCAGGGTAGGCATATGAGGTATTACTCCTATAACCTGGGCTACTTGGATCCTAGGCACATGAGTCATACTAGCCTCTTAACCTGGATTACTTAATTACTAGGCATGTGTATCACAGTAGTCGTGTAACCTGGGCTACTTGGATCATGATAGTCACTGGTACAGAGCTACTATCGACTGCGTCTCTCGGTCCTTGGGTCATACAAACTGAGTCATTTAAATACATGATATTGATTGATCTGCTTTGTATGTTCTACATGATCATCAGGCTCGAATCTTCAACTGTGCTCACCAATTCTATTCCTGGCTCTTTCTTCCACTTCCGTGAGTAGCATCCGCTCCATAGTTCTAGCGATCACATCAGTTGGCCATTTCTTCCCGTCAAATGTTGTAATGCCTAGTGGTTCCTATTTACGCTCACCTATATATTACACATCCTACTTTTCGTCGTGGGTGGTTCGAAGAGAACAAAATGCTCAGTATTAATTACTCTCTTACTCACTAGTATATAACAGAAACGTTTAGACACATCGCTTCCTAAATCTTTAGGTTATACAAGCAAGTTTAAACTCAGGTCTTAAATAGAGAGGCGCTATAAAAATTATTCCATTCCAGGAATACTCTCAACTCTAAACGCGCTGACATCGATGATGAACTGAATGTTAATCTAGGCCTATAGAAAGCTCAATCTGTCGTTTCTTATTTAGGTTGTCCGTCAAAGGCCCCAATTGTTACTTAGTAGCTGCAATCGAAAAAATTATAAATAAAAATCTAAACAAAGTATTCTTTAATTTGCAGTTTTGTTTTTCATGTTTTTCATATTTCCCATTTAAATCAATCTTTCTAGATATAGGGGGCCTACACTGCGCCTATGATACGTCCATAAAACTCGTTATTTATGTACACACACTTATATATATAGAGAGAGAGAGCACCTAGACAAAATACGTACATAAGTACATACATTACGTATACACGCATACATACATACATACATACATACATACATACATACATACATACATGAGTCATTTTCCGGTAAATGCATAAATTGACAATTCAGCTGTCCCCGGTCATTTCTAAGAAAACAATGCCTAGTCTGATCATGCTAAGTGATTAGATTAAAACGTTATTGATCAGTCAACAATTTAAGACCTTTGAAAGTAATTCAGAGCAATAAAATAATTTATTACAATTTATTTTCAATTTAAAATGTTCCACTCCTTTACCGTCCCTAGGCTATAGTACATATTGCTTTCGTCTACAATTTCAAAATGATTTGCATTAAACCAAAAAATGTGACTGTTTCTTTTATAATAAACATAATTGCATATTTCTAAATACAACTTAGAAACTTACAACTTCAGTATAATTTTTAAAAATATATTTTAACTTGTCCCCGGAAAATTATGTCCGCTCCGTTAAAATGTAAAAATTATCTCGTATCTCACAACCCTTCCAGTTCTTTGGTCCCGCAACTTAACACATCTCTTCTGTGAAGATCTATGTAAGTAAGTATGTCTTAATACAGGATCTGAATGCTAAGACAAATTTCTTACAAATTTTCATTTATTACGTACCTCATGTGTTTTTTCATAATACATCCACTCCGTTACTGCATTTTTGCAATGATTATGAATAAATATAATTTAAATAATATTTTTAATATAACGTTTATAAGCTATATAATGAGTGTACCGACGATTAACGTGGACGCATGAGAGATAATATGATATTTACCGTGCTGATACACAATTTGTCCACTCCGTTAACTGTCCACTCAGTTACCATAAATGTGACCCTTGAGGTACTAAAATTTATTCCACTGTCAGGATAAGTCGTCTACTTAATTATCATTTCTAATACAACTTATATAACAATATATGACATTTTAAATAAATTTTTGCTTCGGCAGACTGTTTTTTTAAAAGTTCACTTTTCACATTCTGTGCTCAATTCTCGACAAATGGTAACGGAGCGGAACTTTTTATGGTAATTTTTTTATGTAATTTTGATGTTATGAGCAGATTTTTAAGACAACATCATAAATATTTTAATGTTTTTTTGTTCATTTGATCACTGGTAATGATTAGCTGAAGTGATTTTTATTTTGTTATTTGGCCAAAAAAAATACAGTCAACTTTACGTTGATTAGATTCCCTATTTTTCTTTCGGTAACGGAGTGGAACTTCTTAACAAAATTTAAAATGTGATGGAATTAAATAATCATTTGTATTGTAATTTCTTTTATATTTATTTTATAAACATTAATACTAAGAACATATTGGCATGTCAAACTACGCAGTAGGAAGCTGTCTACTACTATTATTATTATTATTATTATTATTATTATTATTATTATTATTATTATTAATGAGCTTTTATATAGCGCCCCTTCAAGGTTATCTACTCAGGAGCGCTCCTAGTCCAACCACAGCTAAAGAGAGTAGTTTTTAAGTTTGCAAGAAACAAGGTAGAGTGAGTCATAGGGACCAGGCGAAGTGCAACAGGAAGGCCATTCCAGGTTGCAGGTCCAGCGACCGAAAAAGAACGTCGCTGCATAATGACTATATATAAATAGCTCATATGTTTTGGTAACGGAGTAACGGAGTGGACAAACATTCCACTCCGTTTTTCGTAGGGCTATTTTCTTTCTGCTAAAAACTTCATAATTTTACATATTAGTGCAAAACCAAATATATATTAGTGAAATAGAAATATTCAAGATTTGCTTCAAACAAAAATCAATGTAATTTGCCCCCAAAAATTTTTTGCTTCTTCAATTAGTGAATGTGACATATTACCGGAAAATGACTCACATACATACATACATACATACATACATACATACATACATACATACATACATACATACATACATACATACATACATAGATAAATACATACATACATACATACATACATACATACATACATACATACATACATACATACATACATACATACATACATACATACATACATACATACATACATAAATACATACATGCACACATACATACATACATAGGTACGTACGTACACAGTACGTCTGATTTGAAAATAGTAGGCGGGTAGAAAATCGATCGCGCTGGATCGAGTAGGCGAGCGATACGCGGTCGACCTCGGAAGCTCTTGTGTAGAGCGTATTTTGTGTATCGCATTCGTAATTTTTCGTATCGCTGCATATACTGTAGTACTAATCTAGTAGGCCTATTTCACTTCAGTTCCGTTGTATGAGTAGGTCTCTTAAAGAGGTGCTATATAAATTCTCAGAATGGATGAACATTCACTATAAACCTACTATTGGCGTAAGACATGGGCGGCGATCCCGGGGGGAGTCGAGGGGAAGCTCCCCACCTTTAAGAGTGGGGGACATACCACACATCTCCCCCCACATTTAGAAGAAACACGAATAAAGGTCACGCGTGAAAGAAATGTTGACCTCTTTTTGAGCAGATCAGTTCAAAACTTTTTTTGACCAGATCAATCCTAAATTGTCCCCCACCCACCTGTCAAACAAGATCGCCGCCAGTGACATAAGATGACGTGTGACGGCTGATATCCACAGATATTCTCAGTCATAACACTAGGGCTAAGGACACACTCCGTCCGATTAGCTTTCGTACTAACTATAGGAAGCAATCGATAAAGTACATGGGTCCTGTTAACTGGAACAACTTGCCATGGGAAATTTGTAATTTGTCAACTAGTACTTCCTTCAAAAGACCACTATGAATGCATCTAATGAATCACTAATGATAATGCACCGGGTTCTCCCAAATTTGTTTCTCTTGCTTTCTTTCTCTTGTATTGTTTTTTTTTATTTTCTTGTTATATTTTTGTCAATTCTCTTTAGTTAAGTCTGCATACTTTCTACGTTAATGATGATTGTAATGGTCTTGTGACCACTGATGCTAAGGCTCTATACTGTTTTTGCTAGCTAACCTGCCTGTATCGTCATGTATTGTCTCTGATGTTATTACCTGGAAGTTCCTCCTAACCGGGACAACAGTCCCTTCTGGAACTCGCAATTGTATCCCACCTAGCTGCCACACGCATTTGTCCTTTTTTTAAAATTCAATCAGCATTTGCTTTTTGTGTGTTCATTTGCTATTTTCTGTTTCGCTCGACTCGTGATGAGATGCAATAAAGAATTGGGTTATGTCATGTTATGCTATGTTATGTTATGTCACAATGTTGGTTGAGACTTCGGCATGCGATGAACACTCATTTTTAGCTTGACCTTCCAGTCGGCAATCCATTCGAATTTTGTCGGCGTGCTTTCTGCAGGACTGGCAGTAACTTTTGTTCACAGTGCGACGGTTTTCCATTTCGACTACAGGGACATCGAACGAGTAGCCTAATCTCCATGACAGATACGTGCTCAACTGTACATTATTATTCGACTTGCTCATCTTCGCCGCCATTCTTGTTTAAAATAATTTCCGAAAATGGTGAGGTTACGGATGATATCACGCGGCGTAAGGTTTCGGTCGTGTTGTTATGGCCAATCATATTGCATGAAATTGGAGTGATCAGTCAGCAGTAACTAGGACAGGTTACAGCACGCATTCACCGCTGCCGCAAGTAAGGAAATTAAAGTAATCTCAATTAGGTAAATAAAATAATGGTCTGGCTCCAGGTTCGTCGATCGTCTTGGAGTCTAACTCAAACTCAGCGAGCGACGACCGACTGTCACCGACGGTGAGAAGCCTTTAGGACTCTAAATTACCAGGAACTGATACACATATACATTATGCATGACATTATTTAAAAATCCCTAGCTACCCCCCCCCCAACCCCAACCCCGACTTGCCAGCTGGCGCTGCAGTGTATCAGAGCTGGATAACATTTAAAGCAGCACATTGCCAAGAGATAGCCTAATTGTAATGTAAGACTTCACAATGGGGTCCGGCATAACTCTTTCAGAAGTATTTATAATCTGGTCAAAAGGCCATCAAAAAGGCTTGGTCAGGACGTCATGCTAGCCTATTTTGTGCGTATTTTATGTTGAAAAGGTGCAGCACAAGTGAACGCTCGATCAATCAATCAATCAATTAGACAGTTATATAGCGCACTCTTCAAGGCAACTATTCAGAGGCGCTCCCAGCCCAACCTCGACGAAAGAGAACAGCCTTAAGAGCAGAGAAGAAAGAGGTGGATGAGTCTCGAGGGGGAGACCGCAGTCCAACAGGAAGGCCATTCCAGATAGTGGGACCGGCAACGGTCCGTGGCGTTGGCATCCTGGCTGAATATGCGGCTTCTTTTCTATTCTTAGATAGGCCTATATTTGTCTTTACTTGCGCTTTCATTTTACCTTACGATAAAACCATTTCAATGCGTGATTAATGAACACACCATTTGAAGCAATTCTTGCGAACGTGCAGTTCTGGGGCTTGTTGGTCGTCCGCTTCAGGGCCTACTATCCCCCTGTAAGCTGGAAGCAATCCCCCTTACTGTAACCCCTTCCTCCTACCTCCCATTCCATTGCTTCCCCATTCCTTCCCCACCCCATACCCCCTTCCCTTCCCCACCCTTTATCCCCTCCCTTTCCCCCTCCATGTACTATTCCCTCCAATCCCCCTCCCCTTGAAGCGGGGGGTCCGGGGATCCTCCCTCGGAAAATTTTGGATTTCTACATTGCCGTATATGAGTTTTAGCGCATTTTTTAGAAAGAAAACTGATTTTGGAAAACTGAATATGAACGCTTTTCTTCAATTTATAGATCTCACTTCAGGTCATACTAAAAGCGAACCAAGGCAGGCCTATATTCCAGTAATGTTTAAAGAAGCAGTAGCCTATGTAATAACGTTTTCTGACAGAACAGAAATTTTTTATCAACTTATTAGGAACTTGTAGACAAGAATATAAAATAATACCATTAATACCATAATTAAATAATACATTAACTTATTAGTGTAGAGACTCGATTACAGTCGACAGCCGATACATTGCAACAGTTGAGTCAGTACTGTCAAATGAACAGCAACATCCATTTCATTAGGGAGGGGGGAACTTTCCCCTCTGGCACAAATTGGAACCAGTCTGATTCCTCCCCCCCCCCCCGTACGTAGTAGGCCTTGGTCCGCTTAATAGATTCAGCACCTTGGAAAGGCGCTAGATCGAGTCTTAGGACGATTTAGTCGACTTGTGGTCAATCTTAATCTTCGGGCTTCCGTTGGTCAGTATAGCATGTCTTAGTGCGTGCCAATATGTTTCTTTCACAGACTTCATAGCCGAAAGGGAGAACATCTCCAGTATTGCACAGACTGTAGTGCCTATAGAGAGCAGCACATTGAGTCTATTTAAAGCTGAGATAGCTATGAATCTTCAGTTGTATGTAATACAGACATTAAGCCACAGAAATAGAAAACTCGTTGTAAGCATGTGTTGCATAGATATTTATTAGGAATAATTCGATTCCTAACTACTGAACATATTAGACTTTGGTGTTTTACTTATTCAAGCAGAGACCGTTCTTCGTGAAACAGACTGGAATTGAGTACTAGAAGTCTTGCAAGGACTTCGTTTCTAAGTTCTTTCGGGATCTTCAGCAGTATCTTTCATAGTTCTCATGAAATAAAGAAGACTGGCAAAGTATATCGAAACTGTAGCCATAGATCTAGACTGCTTCGGTTAGGCTGTGGAATTCGTTTAGCTGCATTTGGAATCCGAACGACAGTTCCCTGAAAATAAAGAACAACGCGACTTACACTCAAAGAAAGATTGGATCATTATAAAGGCGCAATATAAATGATGATGACGTCTCACATTTCGACATCTATAAATTCTCACAGAAGCCATATACTCTTCGCGACGCACGCAGTCTAATTTTAGATAATGCTGTTTAGGCTTAATGTTACGCAATTGTCATTGGGACTGCTCGTTATATAGCGCCTCTTCGCGAAGAACTCATGAGAGGTGCTCATGAACTGACCATTCATTCATTCATTCATTCGAGGATTTATATAGCGCCCCTTCTAGGGAACTACTCGGAGGCGCGACAATACAAAGCCACGATCGAAAAGAATGATCTTTAACCGATGACGAGATAAGAGAATCAGGTAAAAGAAGAAGCTCATGTCGCAGGTTGCATTTAAACCTGTTCGAGAAAGATAAAATGAACCTTAGGCTATGAGTCGAATACAATGTATTGCTCAATGCATAAATGTTATACAATGCAAATTTATTTTAATAAAATAATATAGCATGAATGCAGTGCAAGCTTAACGTGATGCAACATAATATGGTGCTATAATAATTTTGTTCAAATGGGTAAACATTGCATTATAATTACCAGAGCCTATGATGGTATAGGGCCTATATTTCTTCCTACAATACAATCTGTTGCACGTTCAATTCTTCATATGTCCAAAGTTATAAGATTAATCATCAACTTCTGCAGCGCCAGTGTATAATGCATATAAGGGACATATATAAAATAGGCTACCCATCCTTACACTACCTTACAGATTCCATTACATACGTAGCCTATGCGTCCTCATACGACGAATGAAAGGCAGAACAGCTGGATGACAGGATGATCGATTTGCTGATTGATTCTAGGACTAGTTGATCGATTGATTGTTCGATCGCTAGATAGATCGATCAATTGATTGAATAGTCTAAGGTCATCAAGTATTGTAATGTAGTCTAATGTGATTAAATAAATGTAATGTAGTTATCATGATTGTACTGAAGATAAACAACAGAGGTCGATTGATCATATACGCACGGCCGATGCAGCAGATCCCGTCGATGGGGCAGACACCCTGTCCGTCCGGTCCGCAGGCGGGTCCATCGACGTGGCAAGGGGTCGGGAAATTGTTTTCGACGGCACAGATCTTGCTTTCGTCTGTGTCGACGAAGCAGCCGAGCTGAGCTACGCAGCAGGTGTCGGCAGAGACGCAGACTCCGGCAGCAGACCGACCACCGACTCTCGCACTGCACGACATGCACTGCACAGACACACACAGACATACACACACACATATTGCCACACATATGTCGTCTGATTTCAAAGACAACGGAGCAGTCATCGTTGTTCCTTTGTGACCGTTGTGCCTTTTTGTCTTTTCTACTCATTGTTGCTCGTATAAAGTGTGCGTCTTAATCTGACGCGAATGAAAGATTATTAACTTCTTGGCTTGCTTTCTTGCTCGTTGCAGGCTTACTTGCGGTCTTATTCGTTAACTTGCCTACTTACTTAGTTACGTCTTTACTTAATGCTTGCTTACTTGCTTACACAAGTGTTGCCAATCTGTATATTGTCAGTTAAAAACTACTACGTCATATAGGATGAGAATGACTGTAAAATACGGGTGCAATTAGCAAGCGGGACGACAGCAAGATTAGCCCCCTCGCCTATATATATATACACGTGAGTTTGAGAATGAGTCTTGAGTAATTAGTAGCATCTCAAGTCTATACAGAATTCAGGCTAAATCAGTGTACCATTTTTTAGCGAAACGGCCCCGTAGAAACACATTGCATAAATGTTTCTAATCTTTATCAACATTTCTCTACAACGATCAAATATTAGGCCCACATCTTTAAAAATATCTTTGGATATCCCGCAAATGTAAAATAGCTTTGATAAAATATTACTTCAGAATTCAGCGGCTGAAATATTTGGAGGAAACGCATAATATGCAGAAAAAGACAAAAAAAATACATCACTTCCGAAAACAGACTGTCATTGAACGCTAAGATATAAAATGCCCTTATGCTGCTTCTCCCTCAGTTGCTCCTTCTCTGCGTCCTCTTCAACAAAATGTTTGCCATTAGAGTGTATTTTCATCCAGAAATATATATCTGTATGCGATATGCCTTCAGTTAAACAACAACATTAAGCAGTCCGCAGATTAGACAGAATTGGTTCACACAGGTAAAATTACCTACCTGTCTGCCAGTTGGCAATGAGTTCAGCAGAACGGAGCGTTTGCCGCCTGTCGGGCAGTTGCGAACAAAACAGGCGGAAGACAACGACAGGTTGACAAATAGCAGGAAGGCTGTTGCTGTCACGGACTTCCTCAGGTTCATATTCGTCGGCTTCTTAGTGCAAGACATCTTCCGATCCTGATCATCACGTGTGCATAATGGATTTAATTATGAACATTTTAAATTTAATTGCTTGGTGTTCTTAGGAATAGGATGATTTGATCAGACCGGAACTGAGGAGTCTAGGGAAAGACCTTAAAATTATGGACTCGTTTTACAGCATTGCACTAAAGGCTAGAGCCTAAATTACTCATTTAATTAGCATCTTAACTGCGCCGAAGAGGAAAGGCAACATGAACACACACAAAGAAATCGTATTCATATACCGTAAATTACAAATTTCTAAAGCGCTAATCTAAAGCTAAGCGCTGAGCGCCAGCTTATTTAGTTACAAGCGCTGAAATGAACTACAGCACATCACAAGTAATCGTCATTGGACAAGGTAGAACGGTCTAAAACCAAAGGCAAATATTATTTTTTATTGTATTTGTGAATTTATAAAAAGCGCCTCTAGCAGTACAACCTAATCAGAGGCGCTCCCAGTGCGAGAAGCCCCGTCAGAAAAGTCTCAAGACAGCGAGAAGTAGCAGCAATGCCCTCAGTTAGGATATGAGAACGAGTCATGGAAGGAAGATCATTCCAGAGAGACGGGCCAACAGATGCGTAGGCACGGTGTTGAACCATAGAAATCCGGGTCCGAGGGACCAAGAGGTCATGTCGGTCTAAAGAACGGAGAGGATGGCCAGAGGCAGCCGAAAGAGGTCGACAGATAAGATCACAAAGATAACGAGGAGCTTGGCCCTGGAACGCTAGCGAGGATTGGAAAAGAATTTTTAAACTGGATACGCGCAGTGAGCGGAAGCAATATACGTGCTCAGACATAAGAGTCGAGATGTAGCGTGGAAGGCGGGCAATCAGAAGAGCAACACTGATTGCAATGGAAACAGACGAGATTTCGGCAGTCCAATAAGTAATGAATTACAGTAATCAATGCATGAGTAAATAAATGCATGCAACATGGAGGATAAAGTGGAGGAAGGAACAGAACGCCGGACAGCGCGAAAACGTCTCAGATGATAAGAACTAGACCGAGAAAGGGTTGAGACGTGGTTAGCAAACGAAAGAGCACTGTCAAGAATGACACCCAGATCATGAACACTTGTCGAGAAAGAGAAGAGGGGAAACTGAACATTGAAACATTTAAACTAGTATTGCTATCATTTAGTACACAATTCATGTCCCAAACAATCACGTAGCAGTGTAACGTCGACAGAATATTCAGTGTAAATCAATCAATCAATCAATATTTTTTATTGCTACCAAATTCATACAGAAGCAACAAAGGTGTAACCTAGGTACAAAAATCATGGCAACAAAGGGAGACCCAGAAGGGAGGAAGATCCCGCTAAGTAGGGTCCCCATAGTAACAATTTTCCAAAGTAAATTTAACAAGTGACGAGATAATACAAATTGACTGAATTCAAATTACAATTGAGAAAGCACTTTAAGATGCACCTGATGTAAACAAGAGCAAGCGACAGAGCAAACTTAACTATAATCTTAACTAGTCTTAGATACGTGCGATAATATGCTCATATCAATTACTCTATCTACTTAGGTTGATGCAAGCAGGAAGGCGCGTAATCTTCTTTTGAAAGCCTGCAAATTATTTGATAGGCAGATTTCTCTTGGTAGTGAATTCCACACTAGGGAACCATACGATTTAATGGTGAAGCGACGGAGATTAGAGCGGACCTTGACCGGGCGATATGCGATAGAATTCCTAGTAAAATTCGAATGAATATCGGAGGAATGAGGGATGAAATTCCTAAATATCTGAGGCAGGAGGTTATGTTCGAGGCGGTAGAAAAATTCACCAATCTGAAGGTCTTTGATCTGGTCTATTCTCAGGAGTTTAAGTTCACTAAAGGATGGGGCCGTGTGTTCCCATTTTAGAGTACCGGCTACTACACGTATAGGTCTCTTCTGTAGAATTACTAGCTTACGTAACCTCGATTCGTATGTCGATGCCCAAATCAAATTGCAGTAGGTGAAGTAAAGGTAGATGAGTGTATAATACAGATTCAATCGGATTGTCATTGGAAGCTTATAGGCGATGCGGGTTAAAATTCCTATGTTCTTAGCGATTTTAGCTGCAATTTTGTTAATATGTAGGCCTACCTTCCAGGTCAAGTGCTGATGAATGTGTACACCTAGAAACTTCGTTGATTCAACCTGTGTAATGGGGTTATCATTAATGAACAAACCTAAATTACCACTGGAGTTACTTTTCCTATGAGATTTAAATAATATAAAATTAGTTTTATCCAAATTAAGTGTAAGCCTATTTGCACTGAACCAAGCTGCGATACCGGATAGTTCATCGTTTACTATACTTGAACCAACGTCTGCGTATGAGAGTAAAACACATTAGTGTCGTCTGCAAATAATATGAAGAACATTATTGAGGATACATTAGCTAAATCATTAATGTAGAGTAAGAATAGGAGGGGTCCAAGATTGGAGCCTTGCGGAACACCGTATTTTATCAGCCCGAGCTCAGAAAGAGTGCCATTGCAGAGGAATCTCTCCGCACGATTCTCCAGGTAACTAGCAAACCATTGAAGCTGTATTCCTCTAATCCCATAATTTTCTAGTTTCTTTAGAAGGATATTGTGATCGACCGTGTCGAATGCCTTAGCAAGATCTAAAAATTTTCCCCCAGAATATTCATCATTATCGATGGCCCTGGTAACCAAGTCCTGTATGTTCAACAGGGCCATATAAGGGGAATGACCAGGCTGAAATCCATGTTGGAATTGGTAAATGATATTTAAGTTATTCACATAATCATAAAGGCGATTATACATAAGCTTCTCGTAAAACTTCGAAAAGTAAGGTAGAATGGAGATTGGTCTGTAATTGGTTACACTGTCTTTTTCGCCCTTTTTAAGAACTGGTACCACCTTGGCTATTTTTATAGCTTGAGGAACAGTCCCGCTATTGAAGGAGCAGTTTACTATTTCTGTCAGAGGTTTGGCAACTAGGAATAGATTAGGTGTCGCTATACAAGGGTCGATGTCATCAATCTCTTTGCCATGCGCTAAACGTATTTCCCGACCAATATCCATAATTTCCTACGGCGAGGTCGATAAGAGACCCATAGATTGTTGGCGAGGGTCCTGCAAATAGCTGTTAAAAGGAAGAGGTGGATCTGGTAGGTTACCTGCCAGCAACTGTGCGATGTTAGTGAAGTACCGTAACTATTAAAACAGTTCGCCATTTTTAAGCATCTTTAATAATATCCCCGTTAATTTTTAAAGATTCTATTCGCGCTTCTCTATTCTCCAAATGCAGTATCGAGCGAATTAATTTCCAGTTTTCCTGAGATCATCTTTGTATTTGCAGAATTCCGCTGCATAATAATATTTTTCTGCTTTAATTCTAATTGCCTTAAATTTATTCCGGTATTCGGTAAATTTGTCTTTATTCAAAATGTTGGGCTTTTTTAAAGATATTTTAAGTATAGAGAAACTTTCTTCTTGCTAGGTTTAAGTTGTCATCCAGGGCTGATCTGACGTAGCGCTCGTGAATAAGCTGGTGTCCTGCGCTTGGCCTTCGAGTGGCGCTTTAGAAGTTTGGAGATTACGATTACGATTACGATTACGATAGTATTCTCTAGATTCGTCTCTAACCAAGTTTCCGAGAGAGCCAGCACAGAAACTGGTAAATAACTAAATATAGCACGGATTTCATCTAATTTATGTAACACACATCTACAATTTATGTGCCCTGTCGAGAAATTAGATCCAAAGGATTCGACTTTAGCCTCCCAAGAATTCAAAGTGGAATAAGGGCTATTCCAAGTAATATTTGAGAAATGATTGTGGTCAGGGTCAGCATCCATATTGTTGAGCAAGACACGACTGCCAGACTCTTCCGGAAACACATCAAGTTCAAGTTCAGAGTTAACATCAATCAATTCTATTGCAGTTGCAACAGAATTGTTAACAAGTTCCTTCTGTGTAAACTCTTCATCGTCCCCATTGAAGGGAAATACCTCCTTAATACAGTGAATGCACAACCATTGCGCTGAATTAAAGCGCACATCTGAATTTTGATTGCAACAACCAAGGTGGTATACAACGCTGCAAACCGAACAGGCAATTACATCAGCTGAATCTTTAATTATGCTTCAGCATAATTCGCAGACAAGTGGGTCAAAAGCAGGCATAACAGGTGGTGTACAACCGAGTCTCGTTGACATGAAAGACTGTCTGTACAAAGACGAGAAACGGGTTTATACACAGCGGGAAGGGACTTATAGGCCTACTAACATTGACAAATGGACGATGTCACTAGAGGTTAAGAGCACGACATAAATTTGTTAATGTCTTTCAGTTGTCGGAATTTGAATCTCCATCCTCTGAATTAACACTCGGCGCGACAGCCTAATGTTAGCGGGCAGAGTGTTAATTCAGAGGTTGGATCTTCAAATTCCGACAAATGGAACATTAAATGTTGATCACTACAGTGCATAGCTTTAAAACAACAGCTCCCTATGTCTACTAACCTCTTCGCACAGAACATCTGCCGATTCTGTATGCTAGTTCCACAAAATGCCCCTTCTCTGGAAAATTCGCCTAAGTATTATACGGTAGCTATTGCTCTTCATTTAGTTACTGACGATGAAAACAATTGCCAAAAAGACCTAACCAGATTTTATAACTTCAGCATCCCCTTTTCTCAACAACCTTTTGTTCTCAAAGTATTCTCCAGATAGCAGCGCAGGCGTTTTATTACATACGGTACACTTGTTCTCTACTTTCTGCAGGGATATGCAGGCGCCGCGCTTCAGCACATCATCTCAAGCGCATCCTGTTTTCTCGCGTGTTGGACCATCCCTCTGGAACTGACTTCCCTTGCATAATAGTAGGCCCATACATAATTATGTCTGGTTTGACCCGGTTCAACATGCATCTTCGACCTACGTTAAGCCGCGTCTGTTAAGATAGGAAAGGTAGCTATGCGTATAAAACTTTTCAAATGTCCACAAAAGAAAGACTCTGTATTGAGTGTCTAGATGTACCCCTATACATCCATACAAATACTGAAAAAATACCGTTGCATTCGATGCAATGTCCATACTAGTACCTTCGATTCTGGATGGTTGAACTGGCGATATCTTCTCTCGGAGCAACTGTTGCTGAGATCGTAAACTGCTCACCTTTTATAGGCAGAAATTGCTGCTGAGAGCCGAGTTTGAAGCAAGATAAAGAGAAGTTAACGACACATAAAAACGTCAATAGAAAGACAGCGCGTGTGTGTCAGGAAGTACAGTCATACTAACAGAGAGAAACATTTAGATTAAACAGCGTGTAAGAGAGATAGAGCGAGACAGACATACAGACAGACACTCAAGCGAATATGCAGAGAAATTATGCAATGAAGAGACCTTGAATACAGATTACGTACGTGTCTAATTTAGTTCAATTGGTCTGACGGTCATGGTGATCAGCCCTGCTATGCTCATCTGAAAGCAAAATTGAACGATGGCGTTAGGAGTTTGGCATCATCCTGTCATCTTCAGATGTTTAAGATGCCATACGTGTATAGCCTCTGACAGGAGGACGGACATGCCAGTCAGAAAATACACTCGATCGAAATCTTATAACACTGATCAACTTTACCCGCACGTTTTAAGCTCAAAAAGTTCCTGATGAAGTAAAAAGTTGATGAAGCACAAGTAAGTGACTTTAAGCAGGGGCGTCTACACCATAGAAACCTTGGAGCAAATGCTCCATCCAGGAAATAGGGGGGAGATCTGTCAGTGTGTGTTTCACCATTTTAGCGGGAGGAACGGGGAGGGGGAAGAAGAGGGGGAAAGGGACGTTGCTCCAATGACTTAGGAGGGGATAGACGCCCATGACTTTAAGAGTTTTGTCTAAGACTTGCTATAGTTGCTGCCAGAGGCGTACTCTGGTCTAGAAAGCGGGGGTAACAATTCCTATCCTTCCTTTGCCCTTTAGCGTGATAATTATTGTTTGCCTTACAATGGACAATGAAATACTTACACAAAACTTTGGTGTAAAACTGTTTTCTACGGTTTGAAAAAGTGAAGAACAAGTACATCGTTCAAAAAGTTTGATTCGCGTATCCCTGCACTCTGCCCAGAAATTACGCCTATGTATGTACGCATGTATATGTATGCACGTTTGTTTGTATGTATTTTGTATGTATGCATGCATGTATGGGCTTTCCATTCAAAATTGAAGTGTCATCTTTACAAGAACTCTTGCCCTGACTCATTTGATCCTCCGCCTTCCAATTCTTCTAGCCCTAAACAACACCCGCCTTAACAGCTGCTCTGCCTCTCTTGATCTGGACCCCCTGGTAACCGGACTCGGATCACATTGGACTACTCCTTGGAAACCCTTCTGATTTGACGCAGCGCTCGTAAATAAGTTGGTGCCCTGCGTCTGGCCTTCGAGTGGCGCTTTAGGCGTTCGGAGATTATGATTACGATTACGATCATCGCATCTGGTGACCAGACTAATGGAACGACTGGATTAAAACGTGGTTTAAAATGTGCATTCCTTGGGAAATAAATAGGGGGCCTATACATGGAAGTTACAATTACTATTTTCTTACATGAGTTGGATATACTCGTGATCACGGAGTCATGTCACTCATCATCTCACGATGTTCCAGTATGCCGTGCTGCTCCTTCTGGTTACTTCTTCATCGATCTACCAAGTCCCACTATCTACTGCCTTGATACTCCGACTGAAACTACGGCGGTATTTTGATTTACCATAAGGCATCAATTTCGCCACTTCAAGATACCTACTCAGGAGCGCTCCCAGTCCAGCCACGGCTAAAAAAGAAAGACTTAAGTGATTTATTAAACGCAGGCAAATTATGCAGAGGTAGTAATCGCAGTTCCTGCGGGAGCCCATTCCAAGTGGAGGGACCCACAACAGAGAAAGCCCGGCGCTGCCCAATAGAAGAACGAGCACGTGAGACCAAGAGCTCCCCTCTGGTCGAGGAGCGAAGTGACTGACGCGCTACGACGTCGGACACCGGGAGGCAAAGGTCACGAAGGTAAGATGGAGCGCAGCCTAGAAGACATGTCGCGAGAGACCAAGGCAGCAATCCGATATACTGGCTGTCTAAGGGAGCTGAACAGGTGCGTACGACTTGACATAGCTTTAGAAAAAGTAACTTGAGCATAGTTTAAAGGGAAAGGTCAAATGTCAGCAGAAAGATTGTCCCAACGAGATGCACCAACACGTGAGAGTGTACGTGAGAGTGTACGGTAGACTCGTTTTGATGTGGGGCATCGAGCAGTGGCGTAGGCCTAGCTAGCTTTTCATGGGCCCGGGTTCAGGGGTCCCGCATGGGCACCTGCTTGGCCATGTACTACATGTAGCCTTGTGTTTTTTACCAATATTGTCATATATATTCATGTGCATGCCATGCGCCACCTAGGCCTAACGTCTAAATCAGGGTCTCAGGTGGTCGCAGTCATAAATTGCTTAAAATTTCGCTATTATACAGAAACAAAATCAAGAATCAATATCCAAAATTAGTTATTCCGTTCACTCACATAAACTCTGAATACGTTATGCAATGTGACCGTCGTGACTCGAGACGCACAACAACGTAAAATGAAATCAGTTCGGTGGCTGGCAGCTGGCTATCAATTAATCGATAACCAATCGATAACCGAAATTAGTTATTCCGTTCACTCACATAAATTCTGAATAGCCTACATTATGCAATGTGACCGTCGTGACTCGAGACGCGAAAACAAGGCAAAAGGAGTTCAGTACGGTGGCTGGCAGTTGGCTATACTAAAGCAGTACGGTAAAGTAAGGAAGTAATACAAGCGTGTCGACTGTCGAAACATTCGTACATCACAACTACTAAATCTGTCACCAAATAGGCAGGAATGTGCATTAGATTAATTGTAAAAAGAAACTTTAAACTGTGGCTATAACAAATTGTCTGATGTTTCTATGAGCCCCTGGAGGTCGTAGGCCCGGATACCCTGCACATGTTATTGCTACGCCACTGGCATCGAGGAACCAGAAGATCTCCACGGGCAGCTACGCAAATCTGAAGCGACCGTAGCGACCTGACTGAGCAGAAACCGGCACCAAAACCTCTCGATGTATGATGGATTGATGGGCAGAGCCAACAACGTAGCCCGGTCAAGGAGGACGTCGATCTTGATTCTGTCCTTGAGAGGGTCCCATTGGGTTGCGCCTCCATAATATTCCTCTGTGCTGAGATAATCTAGGGCAGAATTTTGGTAGATTGGTGCCGTAGCGAATCGCCGAATCCCGAATCGCCGAAATGGTATTGCCGCCGAATCGCCGAAACTATTTTGTGAAGAATGGCCGTATCGCCGAAAATGCTCTTCGTAGCGAATCGCCGAATCCCGAATCGCCGAAATCGTATTGCCGCCGATTCGCCGAAACTATTTTGTGAAGAATGGCCGTATCGCCGAAAATGCTCTTCGTAGCGAATCGCCGAATCCCGAATCGCCGAAATCGTATTACCGCCGAATCGCCGAAACTATTTTGTGAAGAATGGCCGTATCGCCGAAAATGCTCTTCGTAGCGAATCGCCGAATCCCGAATCGCCGAAATCGTATTGCCGCCGATTCGCCGAAACTATTTTGTGAAGAATGGCCGTATCGCCGAAAATGCTCTTCGTAGCGAATCGCCGAATCCCGAATCGCCGAAATCGTATTACCGCCGAATCGCCGAAATTATTTTGTGAAGAAAACCCGTATTGCAGTGTATATCTAGATATACACTGGCTGTACATATACATACAATGCCCTAGGTTATAGATACACACTGATATCTTAATAGACGTCATGGGAACCGTGTCAATGGCTGCGGTTGCGTTGCGTATAATCACAATAAATCTTATTAAAGTAAATTCTAATTCTTTGTTGGTGAGTGACGTATACTACATATATATGCATAGGTCAGTATATACTATATATATATATATATATTATATATATAGTATATACTGACCTATACATATATGTAGTATATATATGATGTAATCTTACTGCGTACTTGTCAGTTTGAATTAATAAAGATTATTATTATTATTATTATTATTATTATTATTATTAATTATTATTATTATTATTATTATTATTATTATTATTATTATTATTATTATTATTATTATTATTATTATTATCATTATCATTATCATTATCATTATCATTATCATTATCATTATCATTATCATTATCATTATCATTATCATTATTATTATTATTATTATTATTATTATTATTATTATTATTATTATTATATACGGGTCAGTGTAGGCATGGACGCAACATCTTTACTTTCTGCCCGCCAGATTCTGTGCACTAGCTTTCGGGATATCGAACTCTGATCACTTTCGGCGATTCGGGATTCGGCGATTCGAGTCGGCAGTGGTTTTCGGCAAATCGCCCGCTTGGTAGAAAACTGCTTTCGGAGATTCGGCCGATTTTGCAGTTTAAGGGCTTTCGGCGATTCGGGATTCGGCGATTCGAGTCGGCATTGGTTTTCGGCAAATCGCCCGCTCGGTAGAAAACTGCTTTCGGCGATTCGGCGGATTTTGCAGTTTAAGGGCTTTCGGCGATTCGGGATTCGGGTAGACGCCGGTAGATTGGCCACTACCCTGTACTTCCTTCGCTGCAGCTGAACTTGCAAGAATCCCTCAAGTAGGCTAATCTTTCTAACTGGGTCTATTATAATTATGTGCCTATAGGCTACATAACGATAGGTTTCAAGAGGCCTCAGTCTCAACAGCCAAGTTAACACGTCTTTCCTTCGACAGTAAGGGGCCATCCACATATTACGTACGCACTGAGGGGGTTGTCGGATTTAGGCGATTTTGCGTACGTGTGCGAACGGGGGGGGGACGAGGGGGGACAAAATGTGTACGTACGCAAAATAAATTTCTAATTATGACGTCCACATTAGCCTATTTATAACTCTGTATTGTCCTATAGTCGTCCGATGGCATTTTATATAAAAGCCATGTGCAGTTATTCTGTGCTGCGAACGAGACACCTATAATTTGTCTATATTGGCCCTCACTCATCCTTCAATCTGGCCTAAAGTTCAGACAGCCTGAAGCTGTCGAGACACTTTCTGCAGCTGGTCTTCCGGGGGGGGGAAGGGTGCGTCAAGCGTGAGTCATTTTCCGGTAATATGTCACATTCACTAATTGAAGAAGCAAAAAAAATTTTGGGGCAAATTACATTGATTTTTGTTTGAAGCAAATCTTGAATATTTCTATTTCACTAATATATATTTGGTTTTCAACTAATATGTAAAATTATGAAGTTTTTAGCAGAAAGAAAATAGCCCTACGAAAAACGGAGTTGAATGTTTGTCCACTCCGTTACTCCGTTACCAAAACATGAGCTATTTATATATAGTAGACAGCTTCCTACTGCGTAGTTTGACATGCCAATATGTTCTTAGTATTAATGTTTATAAAATAAATATAAAAGAAATTACAATACAAATGATTATTTAATTCCATCACATTTTAAATTTTGTTAAGAAGTTCCACTCCGTTACCGAAAGAAAAATAGGGAATCTAATCAACGTAAAGTTGACTGTATTTTTTTGGCCAAATAACAAAATAAAAATCACTTCAGCTAATCATTACCAGTGATCAAATGAACAAAAAAACATTAAAATATTTATGATGTTGTCTTAAAAATCTGCTCATAACATCAAAATTACATAAAAAATTACCATAAAAAGTTCCGCTCCGTTACCATTTGTCGAGAATTGAGCACAGAATGTGAAAAGTGAACTTAAAAAAAACAGTCTGCCGAAGCAAAAAATTATTTAAAATGTCATATATTGTTATATAAGTTGTATTAGAAATGATAATTTAAGTAGACGACTTATCCTGACAGTGGACTAAATTTTAGTACCTCAAGGGTCACATTTATGGTAACTGAGTGGACAGTTAACGGAGTGGACAAATTGTGTATCAGCACGGTAAATATCATATTATCTCTCATGCGTCCACATTAATCGTCGGTACACTCATTATATAGCTTATAAACGTTATATTAAAAATATTATTTAAATTATATTTATTCATAATCATTGCAAAAATGCAGTAACGGAGTGGATGTATTATGAAAAAACACATGAGGTACGTAATAAATGAAAATTTGTAAGAAATTTGTCTTAGCATTCAGATCCTGTATTAAGACATACTTACTTACATAGATCTTCACAGAAGAGATGTGTTAAGTTGCGGGACCAAAGAACTGGAAGGGTTGTGAGATACGAGATAATTTTTACATTTTAACGGAGCGGACATAATTTTCCGGGGACAAGCTAAAATATATTTTTAAAAATTATACTGAAGTTGTAAGTTTCTAAGTTGTATTTAGAAATATGCAATTATGTTTATTATAAAAGAAACAGTCACATTTTTTGGTTTAATGCAAATCATTTTGAAATTGTAGACGAAAGCAATATGTACTATAGCCTAGGGACGGTAACGGAGTGGAACATTTTAAATTCAAAATAAATTGTAATAAATTATTTTATTGCTCTGAATTACTTTCAAAGGTCTTAAATTGTTGACTGATCAATATAACGTTTTAATCTAATCACTTAGCATGATCAGACTAGGCATTGTTTTCTTAGAAATGACCGGGGACAGCTGAATTGTCAATTTATGCATTTACCGGAAAATGACTCGCGTACGTACACAGGGGTGTGGAAGCAAGTACGCTTGCGAACAGGGGGTCCAATTTTCCGAGATTTTTGCGTACGTAATATATGGATGGCCCCTAAGGCATTCCTCTATCTGGCAGTGTGGAAATGAAACTCTTGCCAACGAACAAGTTCTATGGTGTCAAGACGCCCGCTGCATAGGATATTGGTTTCACTATAAGTCTCTAGCCAAACCTTCGTAAACTACACCTAACTGTAAAATCTTCATCAATAGGCAAAGATCTATAGCTTCTAATAATTACATGTAGCCGAATTGGTGTAGACCTGCAATTGGGCCTATTGCGTGCCCATTCAACTACATCTGTCAAGCTGAATTATTAGTGTACACTCTGGAGTCGCCCATAAAGAAAGTCCGTTAAAGAATGACTCACTTTTAACTTCTCCTTTCAGCCTTTCCGCTTTGCCAATACCCTTCCTATACCCTTTGCGAACGCCCGCACTCCATCGATAGGAGTTCTAAGGCCCCGATTAGTTGACCCTGTTGATTTTGTATGCGGGGCTAACAGTGCTACGGGGTGGGCTCCTTTGATACTGTCGCGTCCAGCAAAAAGCAGTACAGACCAACGGTTCACTTGTTAAAATCTTTGGTACAGACCAATGAGATATAATATACCTCTATGGTATCATTTATAACAGTAAAGCGGCCACATCAACATCAATGGTGGCAGACAGGAGGAATAGCTGGTACAGTGTACACCTTAAGCTTAGACATTGATGAAATATCACTAGACAAGAATCAAACAATTTATGTTTATAACATTAAAACTGGTGTAAACTCAACTACAGACTTGCAAACTAATCTGTTTTCTTTCTTCTAGGAAATTAACTAAACCATATATTTAAAATATTTCAAGAAATAGGCCCATACATCTGTCGGTGGAGCTTCACAGTAGTGATAACAAAATGATAATGTTCTGAGGATAACATAATGATAATTTTTCCATAAAATTCTTCTCAATTTAGAACATTTTATCACAAATTCCACATCCATGTGATAACATCAGACATCACTCTAGAATAACTCCAGAAAATCGTTTTCAACTGGACTATGATACGTCCTCTGCTTATTAAGATCTTGCAAGATTTCTGTAGTTAACAACTGTTTTCCATCAGCACAGTTCTCCTAGTCAGTATATGAACTTAATCTTTAAAATAAAGTGCTTGCATGGCCTATTTTTGCATGTTTGGCACAATGAATTCATAGAATTCATTCTCACATAATGTTTTACCAGTATGTAATCTTTCATGATAGCTGAAACACTCGCTCCATGCACTTCTGAGGCTTTTACCAAGTGTGTCTTCTTGACTGCATTTTGAGAGCTTCGTTACATAAAGTGCATTTGTAGTTTTTCTCTGTTGCAGGTTCATGCATGGCGTTTCTGAGGACATGTCTGTGTAAACGATATTCGACATACTGTACGTTGCATGTGTATATACATTCTCCTCCAGTGTAGTTTCTTACATGGCATTTGAGAGTACCACTGTTGGCAAATCGCATGTGACATAAACAGCACTTGCATGGCTTTCTCTTACATGGTGATCTAGGACACTCTTTTGTGCAAATGCTTTGTGCATAAATTACCCATGTATGGTTATCCCAGTGTGGGTTCTTTTATTTTATTTTATTTATTTATTCCGGATATTTCTATAGCGCCTCTCGAAGTCAACTACTACTCAGAGGCGCTCCCGACTACAGCATTTGATACTGTGCCGGAATTTTCACGCCGAAGCGCCACGAGCAATTGCGAGTAAAGGACTTGCCCAAGGTCCGTACGCAGCGGCTAGAGTGGGATTCGAACCTGCAACCCTCCGGTCACTAGGGGCCGAACTTACCACTGAGCCACCACGCCCCACGTTGCCGTTCCATATATGTTTTCTCTTCAAATGCTTGTGACATAACTTACATATATGGTTTTCTCCAGTATGGTTCAATGATGCTATTGTGGATGAGTCTTCTGTACAAATGTTTTGTGACATGAATTGCACATGTATGGTTTTCTCCAGGTGGGTTCTTTTATGGTATTCCAGAGTAGTTTTCTGTGTAAACGCTTTCTGAGAGAATTACATTATTATGGTTTTTCTCCAGTATGGGTTCTTTTATGGCATTCCAGAGTAGTCTTTGAGGCAAATGCTTTGTGACATAAATTGCACAAGCATGGCTTTTCTCCAGTGTGGGTTTTGTTATGGTTGTCTAGAGCACCCTTCTGTACAAATGATATGTGACATAAATTGCACATGTATGGTTTTTCTCCAATGTGTATTTCTGTATGGTGGTCTATAGATCTCTTATCTGCAAATGCTTTGCAACAAAAATTGCACACATAGGGTTTCTCTCCAGTGTGGGTTCTTTTATGGTAATCCAGATGACCCTTTAGGGCAAATGCTTTGTGACATAAATTGCACAAGTATGGTTTTTCTCCAGTGTGCGTTCTTTTATGGCGTTCCAGATAAGTTTTATCTATAAATGCTTTGTGACATAAATTGCACATATATGGCTTTTCTTCAGTGTGGGTTCTTTTATGGTATTCGAGAGAGTTCCTATGTGCAAATGCTTTGTGACATAAATTGCAAATATATGGTTTTTCTCCAGTGTGGGTTCTTCTATGGCCTTTTAGAGCAGACGTTTGTGAAAATGCTTTTTGACATAAATTGCACATGTATGGTTTTTCTCCAGTGTGGGTTCTTTTATGGCTTTCCAGGTGAGTCTTCCGTACAAATGTTTTGTCACATAAATTGCACATGTACGGTTTTTCCCCAGTGTGGATTCTTTTGTGGATTTCCAGAGAAGTCTTCCGTGCAAATTCTTTGTGACATAAATTGCACATGTATGGTTTTTCTCCATTGTGGGTTCTTTTATGGTTTTCCAGGTGTGTCTTCCGTGCAAATGTTTTGTCACATAAATTGCACATGTACGGTTTTTCCCCAGTGTGGGTTCTTTTATGACATTCCAAAGCAGTCTTCGCTGCAAATGCTTTGTGACATAAATTGCACATGTATGGTTTTTCTCCACTGTGGGTTCTTTTATGGCTTTCTAGAGCACTCTTCTGTGCAAATTCTTTATAACATAAATTACACATGTATGGTTTTTCTCCAGTGTGGGTTCTTCTATGGAGTTTCATAGTATTCTTCGATGCAAATGCTTTATGACATAAATTGCACGTGTATGGTTTTTCTCCAGTATGGGTTCTTTTATGGTAATTCAGAGAATTCTTCCGTGGAAATTCTTTATGACATAAATTGCACATGTATGGTCTTTCTCCAGTGTGGATTATTCTATGGTATTTCAGAGAAGTCTTCTTTGCAAATGCTTTATGACATAAATTGCAAATGTATGGGTTTTCTCCAGTGTGGGTAACTTTATGGCATTTCAGATGAGTCTTCTGTGCAAAGGCTTTGTGACATAAATTGCACAAGTATGGTTTTTCTCCAGTGTGCGTTCTTTTATGACGTTTCAGATAAGCTTTCTCGATAAATGCTTTGTGACATAAATTGCACATATATGGCTTTTCACCAGTGTGGGTTCTTTTATGGTATTCCAGAGACTTCTTCTGTGCAAATGCATTGTGACATAAATTGCAGATGTATGGTTTTTCTCCAGTGTGGGTTCTTCTATGGCCTCTCAGAGCAGACGTTTGTGAAAATGCTTTTTGACATAAATTGCAGATGTATGGCCTTTCTCCAGTGTGGGTTCTTCTATGGAGTTCCAGAATAGTCTTCGATGCAAATGCTTTGTGACATAAATTGCACATGTATGGTTTTTCTCCAGTATGGGTTTTTGTATGGTATTTCAGAGAAGTCTTCTGTGCAAATTCTTTATGACACAAATTGCACATGTATGGTTTTTCTCCAGTATGGGTTCTTTTATGGTTTTTCAGATGAGTACTCTGTGCAAATGCTTTATGACATAAACTGCAGATGTATGGCCTCTCTCCAGTGTGGGTTCTTCTGTGGATTTCCAGAGTAGCCTTCAATGCAAATGCTTTGTGACATAAATCGCACATGTATAGTTTTTCTCTACTGTGGGTTTTTGTATGGTGGTCCAGAACACTCTTCTGTGCAAATGCTCTGTAACATAAATTGCACTTGAATGGTTTTTCTCCAGTGTGGGTTTTTGCATGGATTTTGAGACTGGATTTCCATGTAAACGTTTTGTTACATATGTTTGCATTTGGTTTCTTGTGGCTACTTGTCTGCATCTTAAGATCTTGAACACAGCCCAAACATTGGAGTTATTTATAGGTGGAATTTATTGCTGCTTATCCATGTTCTTGCAAACCTATCATGAAATGAGAAAGTACAACTGTTAAAATACAATCATTGATGGAAGATGTGATGTAATAGGAAACTGAAGATAAAGAATAATGAAACCCTAACTACAAATCCAAAGTCATGAACTACAAGTCTGCGGAGATGTCACAAGGATGATGTTAGAGGGTGCATGGTAGTGCAGCCAAGGTGTTATTGGAGAAATGACTTAAACACTGGAAACACTTTTCTGTTACCATCTGTAAATCTGAGATCACTGAACTTATATTTGAAAGTTTTCTTACCCTTTGTAAATGAGTGAATATACTTCCAAGATATGGTGATAGAAAGTTTGGAAATGTAGGCAGTCTAGCAACACAAATTCATGACTGAATAAGATTTTTTTTTGCTTATTTAAAATATGGCCAAGAAGGCCAGGAAACTATAGTAGCCACCTCCAGATCTGGATAAAGCAATTATTGGAAAACTTTAAAAAAAATAACAGTGATCCTAGCCATAAAACAGCATAAAACAAACAAAAATACTCTGCATAAGGCGGATGAGGAAAGATCTTTTACTGCTTATCTACGAGACAGACACAGGAAGTGGATTGGTCATATACTGAGGGGGTATTTCCTACTGAAAACAGTTACTATCATCAGTCTTTTGTCCTCAAGACCAAGGTCTTGGTCTCGAGGGCACTCGAGCTCGTTTTTAAATGTCTTAGTCTTGAGAGCAAAAGTCTTGGTCTTGGTGTTCAAAGTCTTGGTCTTGAGGTTCAAAGTCTTGGTCTTGGTCTCGCAAGACTAAGACCAAGACTCGGCTGTCAATATAAACAGTCATATAACAAAACTCAAGAATTTAAAAATTTATCAAGCCTGTTTGCGTCATAAGAAAATAAATATCTACGCACGGATAAAAATCTTGTTGGTCAGGAAAACCCCATCAGCAGTAACAACGGTTAGGCCTATGCTGTATCTGGAGCCCTGCCAAGACTTATTTCTGAAGCTAGACGGTCTGATAAACCACGGGAGGATTTCAGTAAGACTCATGATTTGTTAACATCCAGTGCTTGAAAAGCTACTGTGTGTGCCAGCGACTTCAGCACCTGTAGAACGTACTTTTTCAAGTGGCGAAATTTTTATGAGGCCCCACCAGGAACGCCTTGGTCAGAAAATTCTGACCAAATTGGTTTTTATAAAACACAAAAGGCATTTAGAATCATAGGCGTAGCTACATTGAGGCAAGAGGAGGCATTTGCCTCCTCTTGGTTTTGTAGATTTAAAAAACTTTCCTTGGGTTATAGCCCTGCATCCTCAAGTACACCCCATTAGAGGTGGATGTTGTCCCCTCTTGAACGGAAGAAAAAATTCCCAAAAGGTCATCAAATGTTTTTGTGAAGAAATTTGAAAAAAAAGAAAAAGGTCATAAAGTCATCAAAAAAAAGATCAACTTTTTTCGTAACATAAATTTAAAAATTTCAGAAAACATGCCGAAATTCTGAAATTCTCAGAGCGAAATTCTGAAATTCTCAGAGAGTTTTGCTACCGCCCTTCGGACGCTGAAAAATGTCCCCCTCACCTCTCAAACAAGATCACCGCCACTGCATCAAAGTTTGACAGGCAGTTGTTGCCTCCTCTTGTATTGAAGTCTGGCTACGCTCCTGTTTGGAATAACATTTTGCATGAGACTTTTGTAAATACGAAATCGGAATTTTCTGCAGTCTGCATTTAAAGTAAATTTGCTTGAGTAAACTAAAGACTCACATTTTCATTAAAATAGTCAGTATTCTGACTTGACAATTTTGCTTATTGTTGTTTTTATACATGTTATTTCACCACCTTCCTCTAACAGTTCATCCATCCCTTCTGAATTAGAGCACGTTGAGTCTTGGGCCAAAACTTGTAACCTCAAACTAAATCACAGTAAAACGTATGAAATGATTTTACACAGACCCAGAGGGAAGTTAACTAATACAAACGCTCCTTTATCCACACCTGGACTCCTTAGAGTTTCCAATTTATCAATTTTAGGAGTAACTATATCTAGATCTGACAATTTAAACATTTCTAATCATGTTAACCGAATTTGTAGTCATGAGGCTCGCCGCTCCATAGGCCTAGGCTATATATGCTCTTCGAACCTTAGTAGCTCATGGTCTACAAGGACCTTGCCTTTATGATGTGGTTAGAGCAACAATCCTATCTAGAATACTTTATGCTTCTCCTGCCTGGTGGGGTTTTACTACTCAAAGTGATCGGGATAAACTATCTTCAATCATAAAAAAACTAATGAGAGGACATTAATTACTTACCTGAAGACAACCCTCCCTATGCTCAACTCTGTCAACTAGCTGATACCCGTCTCTTCTCAGCCATAAGAATTAAGCTTTAATGGTCATGTCCTTCCTGATTTATTGCCTCAAATTAAATTAACAGGATATCTGTTGCGCCCCAGAGGCCACAATCTTACTTTACCCCATTCTGATAATCTGGTAAGAAAAAGCTTTATTATTAGGATGCTTTTTGATGTTGTTTCATTAGTAAAACTGCCAGCCATTTTAGATAATAGTCTTAGTTTTAAATTTCTCTACTATTATGATGCTTTTGATGTAGTATTGTTAGCCTAGTAATTTTTAGTTATGTTAAATTTACTCTCCTTTTTTTCAAATATTATTGTCTTCTTATTACTTCTATGTTATATATTTTTTCTTTACTTGTTCACCAATATGCGGTTCGCTTTTGGTTTTTCAATAAAGAGTAATAATAATAATATTATTATTATTGCTATTTCACTATTATTGCCATGATTATTCTCGTTTCTAGGTGTAGTTTAAACTTTTAAACTTTTATAATTATTGATTGCTTTTATTGCTATTGATTGAATTGTATATAGCTTTATATTGTTGTATCCTTGTTTTAATATGCTTCTGCTTTTAGTGTAATGGTTTGCGGTGTGTCAAACTAAACTTGTAATAATAAACGAATACTTACTTACTTACTTATTGGGTTGCGTCCAAGGATTCTATATTTAGAGGATTGGTTACTCGTGAAAATAACGTTGTACTTCCGGCAGCGGGGAGATCGTGGCGACATCTGTCGTCGCGGGTGTACGGGTCTCGAGAGAGGTAAAGAAGTTTACAGACGCGATGTGATGTTCAGGTATTAATTGCACGAATTCTAGAAAGAAGAATCCAGGATTATCTTCAGTTTCCAAAGAACCAAGAAAGGTAAATGATAATAAGTCTATAGATATTGTTTTTAATTACTGTAATTTAAGTAGTCTAAATTGTGGAAACATGCGTTGGGCATTGCGAAGCTATAGACCCATGTTTACCTGCAGTCAATGGCATCTGACATTAATTCGCAAAAAAGAAACCTGCGTTGTGTTTGCCTTAACTTTCCCAGTAACATGTTAAAGTAAATGATAAGTAATTTAGCCTATAAGTAAAAGTTTTAATAAATTTCAGGTAATGTGAACCTTAGAAATATGCACTTTTTGCGTCGTATGATAAGGCCTAGGCCTATGGCACATCTGACATCTTCAAACCACAAAGCAATCGTACAATCAATGTAGTGAAACGTTTTGTGGATAACATATTGGGTTGATTTTTACTCTGGTAATGAAATATTTTGCGTTACTTGTCTGTAAGAAAGTTTACTTTGCGATACGTGTTTGGCAGATGCAGGCGGTGGGTGCAGTTATGTCGACGTCAAGATCTAATCAAACGAACTGCTGCGTATCTATCTGTAAGCTGTGGACTGTGCGCCGACCATTTTGAGGAGAGCCATTTCATGGGCTTTTGGATTTCATCATCATCATCATCATTGTCGTTATCGTTGGTGACTGTTATACCGTCTTAAATACTTAGTGTAGAATATTTATAAACATTTAAAAAACAGTGCTTGATTCAAATTTATTACATGTTTGTTACATCTGTCTGCACAGGTAGGCCTACACTTAAGCATTGGCTCTGAACAGTATTCTGTACAAATTTATAACTCAGTTAGTGAAAGCTTTAATTATAAAAACTTTTGTTCCTAATGACTTGTGTGTTTTGCAATGATCTGAAATAGTAATAAGTATTGTGTCTATAGGCCTATTGTATTAAATGTTCTTAGTTGAATAAAGAAACTAGGCTAAGCACAAAAGGCCTGTAATTATGTGTTGCAAAGAATTTAACAATTTAATCAAGAATTGCAAAAAAGTCGAACTTGTAACTTTATATTAAGTAGTAGAATTCTAAAATAATGGTGTAAAGTAATGCAAATCTTCCAGATCACTATAAAGACCAACATTTCAGTCGATGGAGTGACACTTAATTAACAGTTATCAACAGATCAGTCATTGCTTCACAATCTCAGAAACTATCATATAAAGACACTGTTTAAGATGATGGCAAAGTGCAAGAAGTTGAGCAATGCTGAGCATGGTTAGTACTTTGATGGTATCCATTCACAGAATACTATGCTGTATTGGCGAACTCGGCTCTCAATCCACCTGAGTCAGTCAATTAATAACTAAGTGCTTTGGGGATGGTTAAAAGATTAAAATGTAGGGAGCCTATACCATGTTTCTGGATTGCAGTCATAAATACTTCAACCCCAATACTAAGGTTTTTTTTTAGAAACGGCCATAAAGACAAGCAATAATGAAGTTAATTTTACCTAAATATTATGTTGACAAAACTGTCAAGAGATTGTGCATTCTTCAGTGGTCAGTAAAACTGTACCATGCAGTCATCCAGAGACTGCAAGAACATTTGCTAAATCCCCCTTGTGGAGGACTGTGGTACACGCTGTTGACTCCCAATTAACGTGGACTGCAGCTGG
Organism: Allolobophora icterica; assembly: GCA_963556255.1. Lineage (NCBI taxonomy): Eukaryota > Metazoa > Annelida > Clitellata > Crassiclitellata > Lumbricidae > Allolobophora > Allolobophora icterica. The sequence goes on along the minus strand of OY744608.1, from coordinate 29,485,021 downwards.
TTTGGTTATATGCAAAGCCTTTAGATCAGAATCAGACTGGGAGCAGAGTTAATAACTGACTAGGCTAGGCCTAAGCCCTGGCCAACCCGTTGGGACACTTACCATCAGATTGTGTAACCGTAGGCCTAATCAACATTCGACACACACACACACGTCTAAATAATTGAGAGTGTGAGCACAGTATAAATAATTACACAGTACATCGACTCGTCGCCGCTGCTGCAGTCAGAATGTGTGACATTATAAATAACTTAGCCCCGCCCACTGTAACGACATTATAAATACCTAAGCCCCGCCCACTGTCGTCCACCATCTTGAAAGAGACCGTTTACCATGCCGATAAACCGGAAACAATCACATCAAATATTTTTTAAACGTTAAAAACAACATTGAGGACTACACGCCGATACACCGCAATCCATCAAATAAAATATTTTTTAAACGTTACAACAACATTTAGGACTTCATTAGAATTAACAATATTATTTTTAACGTTAATTTCAGCTTAAATCTATAATTCAAAAGCTATTTTTCAAGGTGGCGTCGTAATCACGTGACGTAATCACGTGACCAGAAAAACTTGTCAACAGCCAGCAATGAGAGTCGACGTACTGTGTAATTATTTATACTGTGGTGTGAGTCCAATTGTGGCATGTTTGCGTACTGCAAAAGTTCTGCAAAATTAGCTTTAAAATTGAATAAAATGTTATATATGTTGTAATAGACAATACAGCACATATTAAATATAATTCCTCTGCACAGGCAATTGTTTATTAATTAATAAATAATTATTCGTCGATTTTCTTCGCAGAAAGCGCATTGCATTTGCTATCTAAACACGAAGTTCTACGCCTTTGTCGCTGGAGGCGCCACGCTCCATGGACCAATAACTTGTCCAACGGCCTTACATAATGAGTTTCCAGTCCTTTGTATAGAGTCCTTGGGTTGCGTCTGAATCCCCGAATCCCCAAGGACTCTATACAAAGGACTGGAAACTCATTATGTAAGGCCGTTGGACAAGTTATTGGTCCATGGAGCGTGGCGCCTCCAGCGACAAAGGCGTAGAACTTCGTGTTTAGATAGCAAATGCAATGCGCTTTCTGCGAAGAAAATCGACGAATAATTATTTATTAATTAATAAACAATTGCCTGTGCAGAGGAATTATATTTAATATGTGCTGTATTGTCTATTACAACATATATAACATTTTATTCAATTTTAAAGCTAATTTTGCAGAACTTTTGCAGTACGCAAACATGCCACAATTGGACTCACACTCTCAATTATTTAGACGTGTGTGTGTGTGTGTGTGTGTCGAATGTTGATTAGGCCTACGGTTACACAATCTGATGGTAAGTGTCCCAACGGGTTGGCCAGGGCTTAGGCCTAGCCTAGTCAGTTATTAACTCTGCTCCCAGTCTGATTCTGATCTAAAGGCTTTGCATATAACCAAACCAGCTGCAGTCCACGTTAATTGGGAGTCAACAGCGTGTACCACAGTCCTCCACAAGGGGGATTTAGCAAATGTTCTTGCAGTCTCTGGATGACTGCATGGTACAGTTTTACTGACCACTGAAGAATGCACAATCTCTTGACAGTTTTGTCAACATAATATTTAGGTAAAATTAACTTCATTATTGCTTGTCTTTATGGCCGTTTCTAAAAAAAAACCTTAGTATTGGGGTTGAAGTATTTATGACTGCAATCCAGAAACATGGTATAGGCTCCCTACATTTTAATCTTTTAACCATCCCCAAAGCACTTAGTTATTAATTGACTGACTCAGGTGGATGGAGAGCCGAGTTCGCCAATACAGCATAGTATTCTGTGAATGGATACCATCAAAGTACTAACCATGCTCAGCATTGCTCAACTTCTTGCACTTTGCCATCATCTTAAACAGTGTCTTTATATGATAGTTTCTGAGATTGTGAAGCAATGACTGATCTGTTGATAACTGTTAATTAAGTGTCACTCCATCGACTGAAATGTTGGTCTTTATAGTGATCTGGAAGATTTGCATTACTTTACACCATTATTTTAGAATTCTACTACTTAATATAAAGTTACAAGTTCGACTTTTTTGCAATTCTTGATTAAATTGTTAAATTCTTTGCAACACATAATTACAGGCCTTTTGTGCTTAGCCTAGTTTCTTTATTCAACTAAGAACATTTAATACAATAGGCCTATAGACACAATACTTATTACTATTTCAGATCATTGCAAAACACACAAGTCATTAGGAACAAAAGTTTTTATAATTAAAGCTTTCACTAACTGAGTTATAAATTTGTACAGAATACTGTTCAGAGCCAATGCTTAAGTGTAGGCCTACCTGTGCAGACAGATGTAACAAACATGTAATAAATTTGAATCAAGCACTGTTTTTTAAATGTTTATAAATATTCTACACTAAGTATTTAAGACGGTATAACAGTCACCAACGATAACGACAATGATGATGATGATGATGAAATCCAAAAGCCCATGAAATGGCTCTCCTCAAAATGGTCGGCGCACAGTCCACAGCTTACAGATAGATACGCAGCAGTTCGTTTGATTAGATCTTGACGTCGACATAACTGCACCCACCGCCTGCATCTGCCAAACACGTATCGCAAAGTAAACTTTCTTACAGACAAGTAACGCAAAATATTTCATTACCAGAGTAAAAATCAACCCAATATGTTATCCACAAAACGTTTCACTACATTGATTGTACGATTGCTTTGTGGTTTGAAGATGTCAGATGTGCCATAGGCCTAGGCCTTATCATACGACGCAAAAAGTGCATATTTCTAAGGTTCACATTACCTGAAATTTATTAAAACTTTTACTTATAGGCTAAATTACTTATCATTTACTTTAACATGTTACTGGGAAAGTTAAGGCAAACACAACGCAGGTTTCTTTTTTGCGAATTAATGTCAGATGCCATTGACTGCAGGTAAACATGGGTCTATAGCTTCGCAATGCCCAACGCATGTTTCCACAATTTAGACTACTTAAATTACAGTAATTAAAAACAATATCTATAGACTTATTATCATTTACCTTTCTTGGTTCTTTGGAAACTGAAAAAAAGATAATCCTGGATTCTTCTTTCTAGAATTCGTGCAATTAATACCTGAACATCACATCGCGTCTGTAAACTTCTTTACCTCTCTCGAGACCCGTACACCCGCGACGACAGATGTCGCCACGATCTCCCCGCTGCCGGAAGTACAACGTTATTTTCACGAGTAACCAATCCTCTAAATATAGAATCCTTGCCGAATCCCTAAACGAATTTCGGCGGGATCCCCGAAATCGATTTTTATGTAAATACGACCCGAATTCCCGAAAATTGAGAAGATATCAACGTTTATGTGGAGCAATAATATTATGTTTTTTTCTTGAAAGTCAATGTAAACATACTCGAGATACATCAAGTCCACGCTAGGTCTATGTCATGTATAAGAGTTTACAATTTAACTTTGAATAATTTTCCGGAGTTTGGTCGCTTTCTATAAAATTGTTTTCGGGAAATGTGAATTTTCAGCGTTTTCAGGGATTCGGGTTGACCCCGCCTATAGATTCCTTAGCTTACATATAGAACGAAATAGGCTACATGCAGAAAGCGAAATTAACGTATCAAAAAGTAGTATGGGGTCCATAGAGCAGTGGTAACAACATTGGCGTGAAGAGCAGTAGGTAGCGGGATCGCTTCTATCGTGTCATGTCTAATGCACTTGATAATTGTATAATGTTAACCGTTTGCTGCAATTGCACTAAATTTGTTTTGGATTCCACATATTCCATTTAATTAAGTTTTAATTTAGATTTATCTTGTTCACTTCTTTTTTCTTGATCGAAGTAATTGATTAGAATATTGATTGAAAGACGTTTATAATGACATTTATTGTGATAGTATTGAACCTTAGGTGGCCCTACATAGCGGGATTTTTATCCCTTCTGGGTCTCCCAGGGGTCGTAGCAGGTCATCATGAAAATACAGGACATTTTATAGGACACAAAAAATAAAATTACAGGACATTTTACAGGACATTTATAATAAAAAATACCCAGTATAAATTTAGTTTTACTCCTACTGCATAGTGGTAGTCAGACAACAGCGTTTCCTCATCACCATCATACTGCCAGAATTTAGTTCTGCTTTGTCAACTATTTTTTCCTTGAGCTATGACAACAGGGATGAATCGGTAACAAACTAGTTAGCAGACAAGTTTGTGTGCATTTAATGAGGTTATGTGCTAAATTAATTATTACTCTGCAGTCTGCACAGACAACATTCATAAAAATTTAACATAAGATACATAACATAACAAGGGTTTTAAGTGGTTAAGAAGACGTGTAGTCTGTGTTAGAACCACTGCAAATTAACCGGGAATGCTTAATAGCCCAATTTTCCCAGCTTCTTCTTATAAGTTGTGAAAGTTGTGATTGTACTATCATCCAAACCATTCCACAGGTCTACAACTCTTGCACTGAAGAATTTCTGCCCTAATGTTCCTTTTGGCTTCTTAAATAATTTATACATGTGTCCCCAAGTTGCCTTGTTTGGTGCTAATTCAAGAACCTCTCCCACTGTAGTGCCTCCTTTCCAGTAATAATCTTATAAGCTTCGATTAGATCTCCTCTGCTCCTCCTTCTTTCCAGTGTTGTAGCTCTTTGCACTTTCTCAAGTTTTTCCATCTCCTGTTTCAGGTATGGATTCTATACCTGGATGCAGTATTCCAATTGTGCTCCTCCATCACTTTTAAATTAAAGAGCATTTGCCAGTCCTGTGACCATCTGAACATTTGTCTTAGATCTCCCTCAGTATCTCCACTTCTTCATCATCCACTGCTCTACATAGTTTTGTATCATCTGCAAACTTATAAATTTTCGATAAAATCCCATCGTCTATGTCATTAATAAGTACGAACAGCAGCAGTGGCCCAAGCACTGATCCTTGTGGCACTCCACTTAGCACTGTCGTCCAGCTACGGTGTTTATCTCCTATGCCTACCTTTTGTCTTCTACCTGATAATCCATGTTCATACATGCTCTTCAATCCCACATGCCTGCTACTTTTTGGCCAGCCTTACATGAGGTACTTTGTCAAATGCCTTGGTAAAATATAGGTAAATTATATCTACTGGTTTTCCCTCATCAATCCTCTCATACACCTCCTGAAAGAACTCCAGGAGATTTGTCAAACATAAACGGCCTTTGGTATTCCTCTATATTATCCTTAATAATTCTCTCCATGATCTGGCACACCACACTGGTTAAACTGACTGGTCTGTAGTTCCCTAGTTCACTTCTAATTCCCTATTTAAACAATGGCACTATGAGTGCATCCCTCCATTCCCATGGTACTTCTCCAGCCTGCATTGATTTACTGAAGTTTATTTATACCTCTCCAATTTCTTCCCTCACTTCATACACGAATTTGGATTGAGTTCATCTTTGCCTGGATTCTTGTCAGTTTTAGCCTTTTCAGTTGTTCCACCACACTTTCCTTAGTAAACATTACTTGCGTTAATCCCTTTTCACCATTCCATCAAAATTTTCCTACACTTCTTCCAAGCATCATTCACTCCCATGCCCTTTATTTCACTTACCATATCCTTTTCCCACAACCTTTTCCTCACTAATTCATAATCTGCTTCAGAAGTTGGGTCTTTTCACATAGGCTTTGACTTCCTGGGTCTGCTCCACGACTAATTCCCATCTGATAACCTGATGATCACTAGTGCTAAAACGCTCTCCCACACTTCAAAACATGCAGTTGCATATAGCTGGCATCAATACAATCCAAGAATATCTTATCTTTCTCTTTCCCCTTCCAATTTTTCCCAATCAATATGATAGCTAAGTCTTCCATAATCAACGATGTTTCCTTATTAGCCATTTCCAGTAGTTTGCACATCCTTGATCAGTGCCGGCCTTAGGGGCGTGCGAACCGTGCGGTCGCACGGGGCCCGCAACTTAGGGAAGCCCGAAAATGTCACAAAAAATTAACATGAACAAGACACCGTATTTATAATATTATGGTTTGAATTAAATCTTCTTTTTTGTCAATAAAATATTTCAACTTCCTCTATATATTTCAGAATTCTCGTGTATAGTTAAATTTGACTTGTACTTGTTAACAATCTACTAAAATAAAATGATTAGCAATGAAAATATTTGACTAGTGTCATGGGGGCCCGTACAGTATACTCTGCACGGGCCCAAACTATCCTAAGGCCGGCACTGCCTTGATCAACTTCTTTGGTGGCATCTGGTATTATTCTTAACTTCTACTACTCTATAGTAACTTATACTACTCAGTATTATAAGTTATAAGCCCAAAATATAATAAAAATAACAAATTATAAATATCATGTATTCGCAACAAAAAAGGAGCGTGAAATTTGACTTTTGCAAAAATACAGGAAATACAGGACACTTTTGCAAAAATACAGGATTTTACAGGACAAGCAAAAAAATACAGGACATTACAGGAAATACAGGACCGCTACGACCCCTGCGGGTCTCCTTTTGTTGCAAATGGTGATATTGTTATGTTATACTGCTTTGTTTTCAAACAGCATCAATAAAAGATTTGATTGATTGATATATAACCCTCGGTTGTGGTTCTGCTTAAATTCCTAACCTGGAAAAGACAGAAGTTTTTCAAAATCCTCAATTGTGGTTCTGCTTAAATTCCTAACCTGGAAAAGACAGAAGTTTTCAAAATCCTCACTTGTGGTTCTGCTTAAATTCCTAACCTGTATAAGAGATAAGTTTACCGAAAGCTTCAATTCTCACATGATAGGGGTCATCCATAAAGGACGTCCGCAATGAGGGAGGGAGGGAGGGAGGGGTCATCGAAATGCGGACAAGGGAGGGAGGGGGTTATAACCAGTGCGGACGTCCGCATCCAAACTTTTAAATTTGATAGTTTTTTAAACACCACCTTGTTTCAACCTTCCCCGAGAGATGAAAATGTCAGTGTAGTGATTGCCTAAAACCTCATGCATGGTATAACCTTTACTGCGACTTTAAAAAGGCTTTTATTACTGCACATCCTGCAATATGACACCCGAACTGTCGCTTAAAGGTGCACAGGAACTGTGGAATAATTGTAAAAATAATGATGATGACATTAAAAATTGGCTTAGGCGTGCGGACGTCCACAAGGGGGAGGGAGTGGTCCAAAGTAGGTCATATTTTGCGGACGTCCTTTATGGACGACCCCTAGTGGCCAGTAAGGGGCACAGTGTCCAACAGAGTTTGTTTTTAATAAGTGCACAAACACAAAATTAGAAATTAACGACAGATCTTGTTTATGTCGTAATTACTATAGAATAGTTAAATAAACTGCATTCATTCAAACAGTGGACATTGCATGGGATCTCAAAAACAAAGAACTGCTATACATGACACTCAGAAACAACTTCAAAACAGCTACTGTCCACATTGGCTTTGAAGCCGTTCTAAGAATTAATGTTGTAGACATTGATCTGCAGAATATGAAGTTGGAGGCATACTGGCAATTAGAACCTATGGGATACTCCACAGACCCATCTTCATTACACAAATTTAACTCGGCAAACCAAAGCTGACGCCATGCAAGTTAACTCTTCATCATAAAATGCATATAGTTGATGGCAATACTGGCTTCATACTTGACTTTGTTTTGTATCTTTAAGCATTCACTTAAACTGTTATTCAATTATATGTTATTTAACAAAGTTTTTTTAATAGATTTAGCATTTAGATTCTTAGTTCGTGAAAGCCATGGCAGCAACACAGCTGTCCACTTCAACATCTTCCAGTTTCACTTCGACATCACTGACCGCACAATCCACGCTGTTGAGCTGTTCAACACTTTCACCGGTCAACAAGTTCATCACAACTCCGTTAGAACAGTCACAGTTCTTGATAAGAATCAACTGAGAGTTAGTTGAAGCCTGAACAGTCATCTGCTGTCCACATAATGAGCAGATGTAGCAGCTCTCTCCTATGACTGAAGAACTGCTGCCTGAAACAGGCAAATGAGATTTCATATGGTTCTTAAGTGTCTTTTGATTGATAAACTTAAGGCCACACATTGTACAGTCTAGCGGTCGACCTTCCTGATGCGATTGAACATGTTTCTGGAAGCATCGCAGATCAGCATACTTCTTCCCACAGAAGCTGCACATGTGTCGCTTATTGTCCGTGTGAGTCAGCAGATGAACCTTAAGGTTGTCGATGCGTGAGAATTGCTTCGAACACGTGGGACACACGAATGGCTTTTCACCGGTGTGTATTCGCATGTGCTCTTTCAGTGTCTTTGACTGAGTGTAACTCTTTCCGCATTCTTCGCATCGATATGGCTTCTCTCCACTGTGTATTCTCATGTGCTGTTTGAGATTGTGATTGCGTGGAAAAGCCTTTCCACACTCGTTGCACTGGTACGGTCGCTCCCCAGTATGTGTACGCATGTGCAACAGCAACCGATACGAAAGTGCAAAAGATTTTCCACAGACATGACAAGGAAATGGTTTCTCCCCTGTGTGCAGGCACATGTGGGCAGCAAGACGACAAGCAAGTGGAAACACTTTCTTGCAAATGTGGCATGGAAACAATCCACCCTCTTCAGTGTACTGACCTGCGACCACTTCACAGTTGGCACATGGCTGGCCGCGATGATATCTTTCTCCAGTATGAACTTTCATGTGTGTACGTAAATTGTCAGCTCGGGAAAAATCTTTCAGGCAGATTGAACAAGAGAAGCTTTTCTCCCCTGTGTGCAAGACCAGATGACTTCGCAGTCGTTCCGGGCGAGTGAATTTCTTGTCACAGTGCTCACATCGGAGCAAGTCACCAGTGTGATGGCGCAGATGTGACTGTAGAAGATCAGACCTCGAGAAACTCATTCCACATGTTGCACACTTGTATGGCTTTTCGCCAGTATGTATGCGCATGTGGATGTTCAGGATGTCTGCACGAGTGAACTGCTTGTGACATTCGCAACAGACGTAAGGCTTTTCACCGGTATGAGTGCGCATATGACGATCATACTTGTAATAATCAACCAGCTTTCCACACTCTTCACAACTGTAAAATCGCCTATTAATGACCTTTTTATCAGACTTTGTAACAGCATCTGATGTAGCATCAACCTCTGCTTTGCTGTCCGAAGTACTCACTGCTTCAAGCAATTGCTCCTTGCTAACAGGCAAGACTTCTGTATTCTGTTCAATCTTAATGTTGTTTGGATTTGTTTCACCACGTTCTTTGTTGGTAATTTCTTTTACAATTGTCAGGCCAATAAGGAGATTGGATTTGTCAGAACCTTCATCTGGTTGAGAAAAAAATGAAGATATGTCATTTGATACATAAGCATCAAGGGAATTTTCTTCAGGATCTCTTGAATCTCCTATTGAATAAAATATATAAAAACCAGATAAACATCTACAAGCCATGAACAGTAATTACAGGCAGGCTTCAATAGAAGTTTGATGCAGATTATGTTTACTATGCAAACTGATTGATACATGATTAACATTACAGATTAAATTAGTTTATGTGTCAACACTTTAAGGATGAGCATGCAATAAAATGAATGGAAAACTAAACCCTCTCGTTATTAAAGGGTTAAGGCAGCCAAACTTGGTCTTATTAATTTTATTTGATTAGTTGTTGCTATTCCTTCCTCGTCTCCAATACAATGTGGACCAAGTACTCATCTGTCAACTTTGGATGGGACTCCGTTGGTTAGTTACTCAGTGTGTGGGAGTTTATCTGAGCATCATTTGCTAACAGTTAAACTTGCTGTTCTTTAGAATTTTAAAATCACTTAGGTTAATTTTAACATTCCAGTAAAACATAAGTAAATATGCTCGAGGAGAGTATTTAAAATGTGGACAATCATTTTAAAAGAAAGCATTTAGACATTTTTAATGCAAATTTGAACAATTGCAAGCTATGGTAATGAATTTTAGATGTAAAACTACCTAAAACAGATGTAATACAATCCACTTTTGAAGACAACCTCTGGAGTGATTCCAAGAATGTGATTGTGACTGGCACTGGAGGATCAGCTTACTTTATCTAAGGTGCAAAGTTTAGAAAACCCAGGCAAATGATGTTCTGTGTTTGTTGGAAAATATAAGTGATTTCGAACAAGCATTTTCAATTTAGATCTTAAAAACAAAACCAAGAAATTTATAACATACATGTAACTTTTAGCAGTAAATCTGAGCAGTTTAGGTTATATTAATTAAAGGACAAATGTAAAAAAAATTTCTCCACTGGAAAGGTTTGTATTTCTAATACCTATATATGTACTTATGGATGTGCATAATTTATCTAAGTACGTCTGCATACTTAAGTAAGTTTACATGAATACACTTAATACAACACCGTGTAAGTATTTCTCAACAGTGCTCTCTCAGAGTGCCTTAGTAATGATTGAATCTATGACTCAATATCACCATATTCATCCTTCCTCTTTCTTTCATTCCTACCCTCTTAAACTCATCATCATCATCCAAGGCTGGTTCCTTTTCAGATTACTCCAGTTTCCACAACGCTCTGGCAGACAGCCTGATCCAGCATGTGTTTTGCAGTTGTTTGCTGTCCTAGCTAATATCAGACTTCACTATCTGGGTTCGTTTGTATACACCATTCAATTGGCCCTTTTTGCAGCAGCCTCGATATTAGTGGAGCTGGATATCGTAGCTTGGAGCATTCATTTGTAGTCTTGCAACCTAAATGACAAGGGACTTCAAATGTATGTATGTATGAAATACAGACACAGGAGTTGTTTGCAACAAATTTTAAAGTTGGTTATGTGTGACATTTACTTAGTTTGCAAGATCCTTCTTAGGTGCAACTGCTGGGAGAATTTAAACTTTCAAGGTTTTCATAACTTTCCAGATCTAAGCCCTACAAAGGAGAGAGTGCAAAATTCATCTTCAGCAATCAACTTTTGTGTCCATTGACTCTAGTTGAACGTTAGTGCTCAACATCACTGGCTGATGAAGAAAAAAGAGCAGTCTCCAAAGCCAGCCCAGGGGCAGCCTTAGGTAAAGTGTTAGCAACTACAATTTTCTTAGCCTTGGCATATGAGCATGGGTGACCAGTCCTCATCCAGACTTTCCTGCTGTGTGTAGTTTGTATAGCCTAGTCGTCATAGTGGATCTGAAAGCCCTAAGCAAATGTTGCCCTGCCAGGGATGAATGAGTGCAGCATTTGAGTCTGAAGTGTGAGCAAAGACAAGTTTGTGGGCAATATTCATTATCATTTAAAGTGAGCCACACTCATATTTAAACTGGACTATTTGTCCAGTGGAACGCTATGATTGTAATTTGTAAACACTGTACAAAAAATTTAATGGTTTCACTATCACCCTCACACATGGTTGTTTAATCATAGCACATACAAATATTTGCCAAGAATTTCTCCATGAACTTCTAGTCAGTTCTCAACAATATATGACATACAACACATCTAGAGCCAATCGTAATCCTCAAACGTCTAAAGCGGCACTCGAAGGCCAAGCGCAGGGCACCAGCCTATTCACGAGTGCAGCGTCAAATCACGGAGGTTCCAGAGTAGTCCAGAGGAAGTAAAGCCAAGCACTAGTTGACAAAACTTAACGTCGATTGTGAACTGCAATAGGTAATGGTCAAATGGGACTTTCGTATTATTTTATTATATACAAATCTGCCATAAATTTGAAGCAGATATTGGGATTATTATTTAATCACAACTGAATTTCATATTCATTTTTGAAAACGATTGTGTTCCTTAATGTACATGGACAACCCAGGATAACGTTTTCGGTATGAACCCCGAATATGGTTTACATGTATACAGCTATTGCTGTTTGGTCAGACGTAATTATTACATTACAGTATCTATTCTTAGGTCTGAAGCGCCACGCCACCGCACCGTAGTCTACCGAGACCCTCTTATGCGCTGCACTCGGTACGATTAGTCGTCATTAAGGAATGGTGGGTTATTTAAATTCAAACTTCACAAAATATTTTAATTTAAAATGGATACCTTTAACACTGTTATTAATGGAAGAACCATAATCCTGCGTGTTATCCATGCTTTATAAAGATTAAGTACTTAAAAAATTTCTTCCGCACAAGCTATGTCTCGAAATACGTGTTCTCGCGAGAATAGGGAAATAAATGAAATCCCAAATTCATTTTGTAGCGCTGTACTGCATTAATTCTCACATAAATGTTATATAGAATTTGAATAATTTCTGCACAAGACTTTCCAGCTTCATTTACAATATCAGATAATGCCAACCGTCAAAGGAAAATTTGAGTCTAGAGAGTTTTCGGCTGCTATTTGATGTCTGAACTTCAAAGACCTTACCGAAGAAGGTTATGAATTTAAAATTTTCGCATTTTTTAACACTTGTTTGTGAAACTATATACGTAGCCGATTGGAGAAATCCAAATGGAAAATTAAAATTACTTAGTGCAACCGTTTTGACTACGCAAAATCTGCTTGTATTAGGCCTGTTGATAAGTTGTTGACAAAGTTAGAGATTGGTTGTAATTTCCCAAATAGTTGAAATGCGCTACAACATTTCAAGTAAGGAAGCACCAATGAAATGGTAGTTGCTATGGACTTCGGGCTATCTTTGCTAAGATTGTGAGATGTTTACGTTTTCGAACGTTTACTGCAAGTTGCAGGTGCTAGTTGTCTCTATTTATATATAGTTATAGCTATTTAGAAAGTTCCGTGTAAAGTTTCGGTGTAAAGCTTAAACAATACAAGGCGTAGAATGTGATCTGTGCTAAGATTCGTTAATATTCAATAACGATCGGCCTGTACAGGCGCGATAATTAGAGCGTGAAAACGACGTAAGGCGTTGGCTCACGAACACCAAGAGTAGCAATCTGCATTTGAAAGAAGTACGGAATGTCTACCAGCTTTAATTTGCGGCGGTTTGTGAACACCTAAGAATATCATCAAATCTCAGATTTTCGGTGCTTAATTAAAGGTAAAATATTTAACGTCAAAATATTTAACGATTGAATACGGTTTAAACGATTGAATTTAACGATTTATTTTATAATAACACTGTGTAATTATTTTCTTAGATTAGGTTAGATATCCATTAAGACGAATATCCTAATTTTTATATTGTTTGATCACTTTGAAATTAGGACAGAGGTACATTTCAAAAGTTTTTCCAATAGCTCCACCTAGCAAACTCGGTAATTAGACAGGTGTATGGAAGAGCTGGCAAGGAGAATGACCAGCTGCCTGCGTTCATGTGGCAAGGCTGAGAAAAACTCAAATTTTTCAGCACTTGATTTACAAGGCAGCCCCATGTTAGTTCAAAGGACTACTCCTCTTCTGTGTACACAGAACTAATCAGTGATGGGGTCTCGAGACCGCGGTCTTGGTCTCGAGACCGTCTCGAGACCGAAAACATGCGGTCTTGGTCTCGGTCTTGGTCTTGAACGTGCCGATCTTGGTCTTGGTCTTGGTCTTAAAGGTGCGGTCTCGGTCTTGGTCTTGGTCTTGGGCGTCTGGTCTCGGTCATTTGCCTTTGGTCTCGGCCTTCAGTGCAGAGGCGGCCTCTGACAGTTTTGTGCTGTAGGCCGCTATATAATGCAAGCAGCAAGGACAAAAATGCCGCCCCTTACTAAAAACATATATTTCCATATAATTTCTTATTAGCTAATTATATTATTTTATTTGCAGGAATTTGCCGCCCCTTTGAGAAATGTCGCTCTAGGCAGCCAATATATCGCCTATACCTAAAGCCAGCACAGTTTGGGTGGGATCGAGAGTGGAGTGTGGAGTATTTGTTAAATGTTGTCGATATTTGGTGGTCTTTGCGATCGTTAGTTTTTTTGCATCCCATCAACACCTGCACCTGTTGAGAGGGTGTTTACCTGCAGTGGACTCTTCATGAGACCTCACAGGGCAAGACTTGGGGACAAAATCTTGTGTGATTTAAATTAGTTCTTATAAACATCTGATTTGAATTATGGGATTATGTAATACAAATCGAGAATGGCGTTTACGGTATTGGTTTTGAGGCTTAGGTCTTGGTCTTGGACCACAAGGTCTTCGTCTCGGTCTTGGTCTTGGACCATGCGGTCTCGGTCTTGGTCTTGGACCATGCGGTCTTGGTCTCGGTCTTGGTCTTGGACCATGCGGTCTTGGTCTCGGTCTTGGTCTTGGACCGTGCGGTCTTGGTCTCGGACTTGGTCTTGGACCATGCGGTCTTGGTCTCGGTCTTGGTCTTAGGTTTTTGGTCTTGTGCACAACACTGGAACTAATACTACTGCACTTTTAAAAGCCTCTCAACATAATACAGTTGTGCTAGTGATTATAACAATCATAATAATTGAAACTGTTTTGCTATTACTCTACTAACAGTAGCCGTGGTTATCATAAAATGGTAACTGTGAGGTATTATGAAGGTTTAGAATGAATAATATACCATTATTTTACTTTAATAGGTTCTTAGGTAATATAATTTGTAAGACCACTTTTTTAAACAAATTTATTTGTTGTGCTACTATTTAGTACATGATTTATATTTTATTGCAGCACTAAATCCTGGACTGTAAGCAAGATGTCGTATTATCCTGAAGATTATTATATTCGTACAAGTAAAGCACCAGTGACGTTTCGGTCCATTCCAATTTCAGGGAGAAACAACTTTAATTACGATAACCACATTGTCAGTAAGCCAGTTGCAAGTTCAAGCAGGTATGTCGGTGGAACACCATCTAATTATGCCTCTTTGTCATTGGTCAATCACAAAGGTGGTGGAAGTGTTTGGCGAACGGATGGATTTTCCAGTGGCAATTATGCTTCAAGTCATGCAAATGATGTTCAGTTCAACTCATACAGAAGCCTACCCATGGTTGTCAAGGACAGTCGGCCGTCGTATAATCCTGGTTACGGTTACATTCAAAACAGTGGCACAAAGTCTCAATATGTGCAGAGAGTAGGAAATGGTTTGAAGAGTAAGAGTCGCAGCCAGTATGATCTCTCTTCCACTGGACATGTCGACGATGATAGTGAAGATGAAACTGGGTATGGAGGACACAGTGGTGATAACAACAGAGCAAGGCGCAACAACAGAAATCTGGTAAGGGGCCGTCCACATATTACGTACGCACTGAGGGGGTCGGGGGTCGGATTTTGGCGATTTTGCGTACGGGTGCGAACGGGGGGGGGGACAAAAGTGTACGTACGCAAAATAAATTTCTAATTATGACGTCCACATTAGCCTATTTATAACTCTGTATTGTCCTATAGTCGTCCGATGGCATTTTATTACATTATATAAAAGCCATGTGAAGTTATTCTGTGCTGTGAACGAGACACCTATAATTTGTCTATATTGGCCCTCACTCATCCTTCAATCTGGCCTAAAGTGCAGATACTCTACCATATATATCATTTGGTCCCAGCATCTATCAGAGACACTTATAAACACTTGGATACACACAAATCTATAACTAAAACCGGACGACTGAACCGAAACTGCAGCAAGCTGAGAACTCAGATTTTTACAGAAAGAAAGACAATTTACCAACAGATTAAAAGATAATGCTCCTCAAATGCTATTGCTGAAAAAGAAACCTGACCTAAGGTTCACTTACACCTAAACACCAAAGACCCTATAATTTGGAAAACGTTAGGGGCCATCCATATATTACGTACGCAAAATTACGGGAAAATTGGATCCCCCCTGTTCTCAAGCGTACTTTCTTCCACCCCCCGCATACGTACACTTGACGCTCCCACCCCTCCCCCCCCCCCGAAGACCAGCTGCAGAAAGTGTCTCGAAAGTCTGCACTTTAGGCCAGCTTTAAGGATGAGTGGAGGGCCAATATAGACAAATTATAGGTGTCTCGTTCACAGCACAGAATAACTTCACATGGCTTTTATATAATGTAATAAAATGCCATCGGACGACTATAGGACAATACAGAGTTATAAATAGGCTAATGTGGACGTCATAATTAGAAATTTATTTTGCGTACGTACACTTTTGTCCCCCTTAGAGCTAGTTCGTTTCAACCTATTTGCCCAAGTGAAAACTTTTCCCCCTTGTATGTAATGAGTTGCGGTATGACAACTCACCATTTTCTCAATAAACGAAATATATATGCCTGTATGTAGTTAGCATTCATTCACATTCTGTTTAGTGGATTTCTTACTTTCTGTGTTTACAGTAATTTTTTCATTTTGTACTACACCCAAATTTGGAAAACCTTGTTTTCTTACTGATATCTTCATTTCTTCCTGTTTGTCTTTCTGATCAGTTTAGTCGCAGACTCTATTGCTGCTTTAGTTAGTCTTTTTCTTGTTGATATTTCACCTCTTTTAGAAATGAAATCCATCATAGTTTCTTTTACTTTCTATGAAGCATTTTCATTAATCTTTTCTGATACGTCCAAAGCAGAAAAGTCACTTGTCAGTTTATATCGTTGGGTTATATATTGATTGATTGATTGGTTAAACTTTTTATGGAACATCGTACAATAGTCAAATTTCAGTTCATCCTTTCGCACTGTTGATTGGTTCAAACTAAGGGTCCACCGGAAATTGCCTCGGACATTTGCCTTGGCCGGAAATCCCGTTTCCGGAACTATTCGCCTCGGCAAATACTGTAGACACAAATACATGTAGTTGCAAATAATTTTTTCTTAAAAAAAATTTTTTTCTTTAAAAACTTATTCAATAAACTTACGTATATAAAATTATAAATGTTCAGCCTTAAAACAATTACACATCCATTGAATTCAATTCCATTTTCTTGACATTATGTCAATTTATTGAATTTAATGCAATTTTAGAAAATGTCACAACTGCACAGAAATGACTAAAATTCAAAATGTATCAGTCACTTATTACAAGTACACAAATTTATCTCGATAATTTTTTATTACATGAAAATGTGAAGCTTCGCATATGGAACAAATCATAGTTCGAGAATTCGTGACTTTCGGTTTTAAAATTCGTAAAAATTCGCGAATTTTTGGGCTATTTTAAAATTCGTAAAAATTCGTTGACCATTGGCCTTTTTTACATTGCAAAAACAGCGTAAGCACCAACAAATGTGATGACGTCATGATTTGTTGTGTTAAGCTTCTGCTTAGAATTTAATGTAAAATTCAATATAAAAGTTCATTACGTAACGAGTTAATTTAGTTAAAGTCTAATTTCTTAAAGATGAAAAAACATGGACCGGAGTGGAAGTATGTAGTAATTTTGGAGGAGAAGGAAGAGTAATCCTAAAATACAGTGCTTTTTGTGACAAGGAATTTGTTGGTTATTTCTGCCTGAATTCGGGAGCATTTGCATGGCGAAAATGCAGAAACCAGAGTTGAGTGGGAGCAGTGGGCTGTTCCTGACTCAGAATCAGAGGACGATGAAGTAGAAGACACGGCTTGGTGAACGTTGCCAACCCTTTTCAACCATGTTTGATTGCAAGCTGTGTTAGTGACTGACTGGTCACACCGGAGCTGGGGCACTGGTGGTTTTTCGTTCTGCTGACCGACACCCACAGTCACACACCCCAACTATGATAGAAATCAAAGTTCAAGACTCCAAGTAGAACAGTAATTGAATATCAGTAGGCCTACTATTGCGTTGCTATAGTCAGCTAGGAGCTATCTTTTACGGCTGATTAATTGATTGCCTATGACATTGACATTTACTTGCTTGAAAAGTTGAAAAGTAAACAAAATAATAATAAAATTTGTTGCCTTGGCAAAGAATTCTATTATTTTATTATTTCACGAATTTTAACGAATTTAAAAACTGCAGTTTTAAAATTCGTTAAAATTCGTGATTTTTTTTAATTCTTAAAATTCGTAAAATGCGAATTCTCGAACTATGGAACAAATGGTTCCCAGTTCGTTTCCGGATCCGGCAAATAGTACATCCAAATACTCGGATTAGGTACTCGGTGGAAAATGTCTTTCCGGTGGACCCCTAGTTCAAACTGTTAAACCACTGGAACACAAAGACTCACCAAAAAGTTCATCTAAATACAGTAATACTGTTAACATGTCAGTACTTATTTGTTTGTGACTTAACTCCCTCTGCCTTATTTTTCTTACTTTTGTGTTATTGTGTTTGATATTATCCTTATGGTACATTTAATTTGTCCTTCGGTCTTTGTTGGATGTGTCGAATATAGTCTTTTAAGAATATGGCATGAAGGTGAAGGTGAGAGTACGGTATATGAAATAATCCCACTTAGCAGTGCAGGTAACATCATATTCAGAATAGAAAAATAATTAGAATTTATTTTTCTTTCTTCTAGATAACTGGACATTGTGTTGGTCTTCTGAATTTGGGAAATACTGTAAGTAACAAAGTGTAAATTTCTTATAACTGTTGCTACTATTTCATATTGCTTTTACAGTATCAGACTACATCCAGTTTTGTTATTATTTTAAATGGCATTTTTTTTATTAAACGGAAGTAAAACCTGTAACGATGCAAATTTGCTCATATACATTCTGATGGTTAGGTAGGTTACTTGCTGATGATATTATGTGATGGAAATTTATAGAAATGGAGACACAGGAGATGTTGTGACTAAAAGAATGTTTTAGTAATTAATACTCAGTATAAATTTTGAGCATTCCAACTTTGGACAAGACCTTTGTGTGTCTTACTCCAAGCAAGGTTGGCAGTTTAGAGTTGATGGTGATCATCATGATGATCCTGTCAATGCTTGGAACATGATATCATCTGTAATCTCTGGACGGATATCTGTGTGTACAAGAACCTGCCAGTTGTGACTCTTCTAGTTATTTGAGCACTGCTTGCTTACTGACTAACACATGTTCTCAGTGAACTTTAGCATCAGCTGGGCTAATGTAGAGAGCATCTCTTAATACTAAGAGGTGCTTTACAAATGTAGGATTACAATTACACAGCAACATATATTATCTCATGTATGGCTTTTCGGGTTATAATTACATAAGAAAATAAAAGATTATAGAACACAAACGATAATCACTGCAGTTCTGTGTACCATATGTTGTTGGAAAACAATGGTATATGTTGCGACCATCTGCTTCGAAACGAGTAATTGATGATCCATTCTTCCTGACAATTTAATAATAACAGACAGACAGTGAAACAAATAAACAAGCACATCTGGTCTATTACAGTAGTAATCCTCCGATGCAAATGCTTCGTTGGGTGCTTTGACTGAGTAGTTATTGCATTAGCAATAGTGTATTATGGATGATAATTTGCACGTTAAATATTGTGGGTCAGGATAGGTTGTGATCGGGATGTGTGTCAGGTCGAATACATAAGTTGTTATTGCTGTGTGTGCAATGTGCATACAAGGTGCAGAGTTATGCCTCAGTGACCATATCTGTCAGATGATGTTTGTGGTTATATAATTAAGGCTATGAACCTTAACCTGCTTTGTTAGTCTTTTCTGCCCAGTGCCTAAATGTTGTAGGTCGGTTCTTGTGGTGTGCTTTGTGCACTTGTTCACCTTTTCCAATTACCAAGTAACTATTAATCTGTTTGGCAACAAGCAGTGATGCATGAAAGAGTCCCAGTTCTGATAGCCTTCAAAATCTTCTATCAATTGAATGTGAAAAGTATCACATTCTTTAGAAGACCTTTGACATCAATTTTAGTGAGAAAGGCATGCCTTGGATTAAAATCAAGTACATTTCTATGTTGAATAAGTGCTTTAAATGAATACCTAATAAATAAATTAAAGTCTTATGCTCGGTATTTGTAAATTATCCAGGTTATCATTATCAGTTTATGGATATGCTCAATTTTTGACTTTACTTATATTCCTTTTCCACTGTTTTACTTAGAACTGTGACATTGTTGACCAAACATTTATTTAGTTCAAATCTGAGGCCATCTTGTGGAGTTGACAATTTGTTGTCAATTAGTAGGAGAGCTTGTCCAGATGTTGGACTGCTGTTGTTATGTTGTTATGTTTGCACTTTGGCTGAACTATGGTTTGTAAGCATGCTTCTGAGGACTGTTGTTGAAAAGGTTTTCAATAAATGAAAGAATTGCATAATAGTTACCATGCATTGTAAACCTTACTGCAAAGTCTTACTGACGATGCTTAAGATGCATTTGGCTTTTTAGCGTACCTTGAAAATTGCACCTTTTGGATCTATGATAGACGTGTGCAGTGCTTGTTACAGGTTCTAATATGGCACATTAGAGATTCATTCATTCATTCGAGGATTTATATAGCGCTCCTTCAAGGGAACTACTCAGAGGCGCAAAGATGCGGAGATACCTGGAACATGTTTAGTGTATACTATTACATTGAATGGTTTGTTGAGCATGCTTGTGCTTAGCTGTTGTTGGCTTTTGTGTAGTGTTTCATGAATAGTGTCCTGCAGTGTCTGGCCAACACTCGTCTGTTTGTAAACTACTTTTTGAACAAGAACTACGAAAGAGACGCTTCCTCTCGTTGTTGGTATCTTGTCACAGGTCTGTTGGTGTTTGTGTTTTTTTTATGTAAATAATTGCTTGCACTTGACATGCTAGGTTCTTTGTGTTGGTTTGGAATTTTCTCTTGGAGCATTTTTACTGACAAATCAGATGTATTTCCTTAGTGTCTTATTAGGGAACTTTCTCAGTGTATGATAT
Organism: Allolobophora icterica; assembly: GCA_963556255.1. Classification (NCBI taxonomy): domain Eukaryota; kingdom Metazoa; phylum Annelida; class Clitellata; order Crassiclitellata; family Lumbricidae; genus Allolobophora; species Allolobophora icterica. The sequence continues at coordinate 29,464,383 of OY744608.1, read as the reverse complement.
TATGCACCAGTAGTTTTGCGGTCATGTTAAAAATTTTCAGTTGCCATCAGAAAGAATGATTTATATTAAGCCAATGATAGACTGAAGGTAGAGGAATGGTATTTGGCAATTAATGTCGACCTATTAAGTAGAAAAAACTCGATATATGGATAGCTTTTGAGAAGATCAAAAACTATGCACACATTCACTTTTATCATGAGTGATTTAAGACATTCATTCTTTGACCATGCTGATCAGCTGTTGGTCCTATACGTACTTCTTTAGTAATATGTTTACATGAATGATAAGATGTTTATTTAATTGTCAATGTTACTTAATATTTCTTTGATTTTTTCAGTTTATTGTGTGTAATTTTGCAGCATTTGCTGAGGTGATGCGTGACCTGTGGAATGCACACCATGCTTTTCCTCCCGATAACTTCCGTTATGAGATTGGATTAAGTGCAAAATCGTTTGCAGGATATAGGTAAGCTGTCTTTTTTTAAAATCAACTTAGAGTATTCTAACTTTTAAATGTTTGACTAATTATATATTTCTTCTGACAGTTGGCATTTTGTGCAAAAGAACATTTGGTAAAAAATGGCTTTTGCAGTAGTCTTTGACAAATTCTAAGTTCCTGAAGTGTCAATTTGTATAATTTCTCTCAAAGGAATTCACCGTATTTTCAGTTAATCAATAAACTGGTTGATTTGCAGTCAGCACGATGCTCAGGAGTTCCTCATGTTTCTTTTGCAACGCCTCAGTGAAAATTTAAAAGGTGGTCACCTCAACAAATCGGAGTCAAATGGTTCTCTCGATACAGAAGGCATGAGGTGCATTTTTTTTCATCTTATTCATGAAATTCAGTTTTCTATGCCTAGGGCCCTATCTGGCATGGAATTAATTACAAAGCTTTGAATGCATTTTTTTACAATCACAGAAATGTTTCCATCTTTTCTTGCTTCTTTTTAGTTAACTTTTTTACATTTTATAGCATTAATGTTTGATTAATGTACCGGTAAGTGCTGTTGTTGTCCCATGGGGTGTTGGCGTGCTCAACTGAAGTCCTACTGAATTACACTGAGATTGATAGACTTGTGTACCATATTGTAGTACATTTGAAGTAAGATATAGTTACTGTAGTACATTTTAGGCAAGATAGAGTTATCAAAGACAGATTTTGTAGTGGTTCAGCTAGGCTTGCTTACATGTATAGCACAAAAACCTGTAACTTGGTTCTAGAGCTTGACAGTTTATCTGTTTTAGAAATAAATACCTTTGATGGAATCTTTGCCATTTGCTGGATAGCGATTGTATTGTTTTACTGAACACTGGTTGACTTAAGTTAAGGTTACAATTGCTTGGTGCTAATAATGCGCATCCAATTTAATGGATTTTTTGTGCTTTACTGTACATGACATGACTTGAATGTTACTTTTTACTTTATGATTTGTGATTAGTGACTTTATGATCCCAGTGGTGGTAGATTAGTGACATTAGAAACCTGGACATGAAAATCAGTGTACCCAGTTATTTCTGTGTCTTTCTACCACAGTGTCGAAAATAGAGCAGGATGCTTTTTGTTTCTGCCACCTTATTGTTTCATTGTGGAGCTTTAACTTTTGTATTTTCTTATTATGTTGTTTAGTAGTACCGAAAAAGCTGACAGATTATGGGAGGAGTATCTTAAACACGAAAACAGTATCATCACAGGTATTTTTTACATTTTATAATTTCTTTCCCTAAATTGTTGAGCTAACAAGGGCATGATGAAATATGGTGAAGATGTGTTGATATTAACATGCATTTTTGTTTCTCAGTTTGTATAGTAGATTGTGCAAGTTAGCTTCAGGCAAGGGCAGATCTAAACGTGCCAATACCATGGTGACCGATATGAATAGGTTGTAAAAATGTATGCAGAACTAAATGTTGTTAGAGATTTGTCCATGAAGTTTAGCCTTTTTCTAAACTTCGAGATCTGCCATTGGTTTCAATAGAAGAATTGTGATGTACCAAGTTAATTATACATGATCTCCAAAGCTCAGAGAGATTTAGTACAGTACTAAGGCAACAACAAGAGTTTAGTTATTCAGTCACATGAGAATCCCTGAACTTTGCGTCAGAAACTACATGTATGGTAGATGGGAAATGTTCCCATTCACAATCTCAGTATCACATGTCAAAACGTGTACTGTATTTTAGCATTACAGTTTTACATGTACTGTGCTCATTTGGAATGGAACTCTTTGTTGTTATAATTTAATTGTATTTGAATATTTAGAGTATAATTTATGAGATGTTATTGTATTTTCATTAATTTTGTGTGCTACCTGCCTGTTAATCTTTGAGTTTACTTGGATTTGTGATCATTCTCGGCATGAAATCGATTTGTTTTAGATTTGTTTATGGGACAGCTTAGAAGCCAACTGAAATGCGGTGAATGTGGACACACATCCAACACCTTTGACCCGTGTTTAGGTCTTTCGTTGCCAATCAAAAGAGTGAGAAGGTTTGCTTCTTATAGGAAATGATAGACTGTGTAGTATTTGAGAAGCATTTGAAAGTGATCATAGGTATTCTGTTAATGATACTTGCATCTCCCTTTCTGATTATCTTTCTGCTTACATTTTGATTATAGTAGTGGGTTTGTTTGGAACATCGTTTTGTCACCCGTTTATGTTATGAGACGTTATCATGTTTTGCTTTGAGTTATGGTTTCAATAAATGATTTGTCATTGTTGTCATTGTCATTGTCATTGTTGTCTGGTTAGACAAAACATGAAATTTTTTCTTAAGAGAAATTCTTTCACATAAATCTCTTTCAAATTCTCTGTAAGGCATTTAATATCACAGAATATAATGATTCAACCATAAAAAGCAAATATATAACAATGCCATATTTTTAATTGGAATTTTGGTCTAACCTACTTCCAGATTGAGTACAATCACGTGTCTAACAACTGGCTGCTCTAGGTGTAAATTTCAAAAGTTTAAAATTCAAAGTGCTAACCTGTGATTTTTAAATTGGTAAAATAAGGTAACATGTATGTTTTCACACCTCTGTAGAAGTTCCTCAGAAATATAAAGAGTAAATCATGCATGGAGAAATGGTGTGTTAGAACATTGCCAGCTCTGAGTGTCTTCAAAGAAATTAAGATTTGTTATGTTTTTAGAAAGCACCAACCAATATGCTTATTGCTTATAGAGTGTCTTTTGAATGATTGAGTATTTTCTGTCTGTGTAGAGCTATGCATTCCAGGAGAGTACACTGATGGACTGCTTTGAATTGTACAGCCAAGAAGAAAAACTCGATGGACAGGAACGAACAGTATGGGAGTCTTGTTTATTTATTTTATTACAGTGGTTTTATAAGCCATTCTGCAATGGCTTACTGACAGTGGTTAAAGTGGTTTGGGTGAGCAGTGGGAACGCCAAAGAAGAGTTTCAATGAAACGCATGCGTGAGCAGTGGGAATGCAAGCAAAGAATTTCGAGAGCAGTGGCAACGCTATTCCCACCGTTCCCACTCCACTTTAACCCCTGCTTACTGATGATACATTAGATGCATTTGGATTTTGTTATTCATTCAGTCATAGATTCGTTTAGTAATTGTAATCTGACATTTATAAAGCACCACTTCAAGAAAAAAACTCATCATTAGTAATTGCTTTTGTTTATTTCTTCAACAGTACATTTCATCACTTTGCCATAAGTTAGTGCAAGCAATGCAAAGTGATGTTATCTAAGCGAGCACTGAAATGATTCAGTGTCAGATATTTCCAATCTTATCATTTGTTATCCAGTAAGGAAAGTAGAATAGTCCTACAAGTTGATCACTACTCGTTTGGTTAACTTCTATTGTCTAATAAATTTACTGATAAAACGTTTCAGCTGTTTATTTGATCCAGTACTTGTACTAATTCACTCTTGCAACAAGGCATTTCTCCACAGACTACATTACATTACATTAAACTCTATTGTAGCTACAATTTGTTGCTGTATTATACAAGTCAAACTTAGCTTTGTAATGGCATACCTTAACTACCACAATATAATTGCGAGAATATTGGGTCTGCCACTTAATTAAGTCGATTTGTCTGTGTTGTAGATGTGCGACAAATGCAAGAAGAAGCAGAAGTCAAACAAACAACTCTCAATTAATAGATTTCCAAAAATTCTTATAATACGTATCCTTGAGTAATACTTGCTTTCATATAAAGGGAAATAGAACGTCCATCAAATTAATGATGAAGCATTTCAGTTTAAAACTATTTGATGTTGGGAATGAAGTCATATATTAACTTCTTTCATCTGATTTTCATGTAAAACTAGAGATAGTCATTGTCATATGTGAAACATTAAAATATATTTAATTTACTGCAAGTGAAAGAATTAACATAGACTGGATCTCCATTTTTTCTGTCATCATTCTGCGGCATGCTGTTCTCTGGAGCATTGCCATATCAACGAGAGCTGTCTATGAGAGATTTTTACAGTGCATCATGTTACAGAAAAATTTCAAATTTTGCTATAACATGGTCGATAAATGTAGCATGTTATAACGAGTCTGGCGTGCATTCTTTTAATTTGATGCCTTTATTTTCATTACTTGTTTTTGCAAATTGGCTTCTTTTTTCAGGAAAATGGTTTGAGTTCCTTATTGTAGTCAAACAGATTTGAAGCGATTCAGTAAGACACGATTTGGTCATTCCAAACTAACGACAAAAGTCAGATGTCCATTTGTTCTCGACCTAAGTCGATTCTCATCACCTGACAAATGTAAGTCTTTCTTTGTAGAGACTCTGTCTTTAGTTAAACCTAGCTGTATTATATCTTTGAAACTCTGCATATATTATCTTTCAAACTTCAGTGCATGCAGGACTTGGCAATAATAGTAGAAGCCTAATGCTAAGCGTTTGAATTGTTATTGGGTTAGACAGCTGACGTCTGTTACAGAGTTTGGCAGTGTGCATACATACATACGATTATGTATATATACATGCTTGTATGCAGACACTTTATATAGCACCTTTTAAGTATCTCTCAGAAAAACTGCACTCACTAGCCTTAAAGTTCATCAAGAACAACTTCATCTGTAAACAACTAAGGCTCAGATTACTGGGGAAGTTACCACTGGCAGAGTCTTGCACGCTTGTACAGCCCAACCAACAGGTACCCTTCCAGAGTTGACACCATTCATATATCCATGTCGTATTGAGAATGAGCAGTGACAGTTGAACGAATTGCACATTACTTGAGTTGCTTGAGCATGTTATTTCATTTCCAGTAGTGGTAAAAAATCCAACTGAATTCAAATGCCATATCTTGGTTCTGTTAGATTAACACTTTAACAACAAGAGCTTAGGCCTACTAAAAGCAACTGGGAAACCAATGCAGCTTATCGTTAAAGTGTTAAGTAGCTCTGCTGTTGGTGTTTAGAAAACCACTTAATAAAGTTACTTTTTGTGTTACATGTTTCTGGATAAGAATTCCAAATTCTTATAAGAATTTGGCATATTTTCAGTTGATTTTCAGTGACTGCTTGTCATCCGTAGCCCTTTTTAGTCTTTGGGCTTACTGATCTGAACTGGTGCTATAAACGACAGTACACTATGTGGTATGGCTCCAATCAGTTGTGCCAAAAGGAGTGCCTTCTGTATGCATCTGAGCATTTCTATGGTATCTTTGAAGTGCCTCACAAAAAGTACTTCTTGCTACCTAAATGGTGTTATAGTTTTAAAAGGATGACAGATTGGTCTGTATGTGAATGACGCTTGTGTAGCTGGAAAAGTGTTTGCACCTCAGCTGAAGACCATCCACCAATGATGATCTTGTGTAGATTTATAGAGATTGACCAACAAATTCTCATTGGCGGTTGACCGTTGACTTGCATTCAGAGTCCCTTGTCCGGATTGTGCCAAAGGTAAAAAAATGACACAAAGCAATTAGGTGCAGCATGTGGTGATGCTCCAGAGGCCAATCCTTTCAATGCTTGACTGCAGTGCATTCAGAGGTTCCCTATGCTACTGGATCTCTGCATCCAAACAGATTTACAGACAGCCAGTCGTCAAAGAACTCTCCAAAGTGGACAATTATCTGCATGAGCATTGCCACTAAGATCTAGCACACTGATGTGCATTGACCCATCTGTGTATCGTATCATGGTCACAGATAATTGATGATAATCAAGTTCCGAATATCATCCACAACCTCACAAAGTCCACGGGGAATTGACGACTGACTCCGGATATGCAGACTCGGATGCAGAACCTGTAACTTTTTTGAATCACACACTTTAAAAAATATAAAAGAAAATGGCAACCAAGAGGTTGTGTGCCAGATAGCAATAGTAGTAACAGTAAGTAAGGTTATATAATACTGATAATGTAATGATGATTGTAGTTACAGTAATAATTCTATCATCATAGTGAGGTTTGCTATATGACTTTTCTGTGATCGATGTTCAACAGCATCTGGCAGTGCAGTGTATGATCTCTACGCTGTCTGCAATCACTATGGATCTGTGTCCAGTGGACACTACACAGCGACAGCAAAAAGCCGACACACTGGTCAGTGGTATTTCTACGACGATGATAAAGTTGCTTTCATTCCAGAGTCAAGAGCTGTTTCCGCTGAGGAAGCGTACATACTGTTCTACGAGCTTTCATCCTTGCCTCAAGCTGCTTTGTGATATATTCAACAGAGGAAACATATTTAAATCCCCAATTATGTTTTGTCATAATTGATCGTGATATTGCTGATTTTTGAATTGTTGGAATCATGTTGCTGTGATACTTTGGCGATGAGTAATTCAAGTTGAGCAATATAGCTGTGGTTCAACCAATTAAACAAATGTGTAATTATTTTAATGTAATAATGACTGCATGGAGGACATCGTTTGTGGCTTTGGGGTAAATAATACATATTTGTCTCGTTAACTTAAAAGACAGCAAAGACTGTCTGGGGTTTGCTACAACTAGCTTTAACATTTTCTGCAGAAGATGATGGATTATCTGTGCTTGATGAACATGGCATTTCCAGTTGTCGTAAGAAGGTCTTGAGTCTGAGCAATAAGAATGTCTGCTGAATAGCTGTTCTTTGGTTTGCAGTTCTTTGAGGACTATTGATGATAAGAGTGCATAGCAAAAATACGTTTGTGTTGCCTTGGACATGTTTCATGGAAAGCAATCAGCTGAATAAGACGTCTTTTGTCAGTATATTTATCTGAACATTTATATAACACCTCTTCAGAACATCTCGTTCTAGATGATAGTGCCTCCTTTACATTCTACCAGTTTCTTAATCAGTGTCTTGGGCTTTTATATGTGTTTCCACCAGCCAAAATAACATGCCTTGTTTTCTGTATACATGTATTGATTGTTTTTGGTGTTCTAATTGCCTGTATTAAACTTGGCCTGTTCTTCATTGCACCAGATTTCTGATGCATGGTTGGCCACCATCTTTCACAGAAGAAACGTCATTTTATCTTAGTATCCCCCGTTGTTCGGATAAAGCAGTTTTGGGAGCTTTAATTGGTAAATTTATTTCTGTTTTACCAGCTTTGTGTGCAGTAATCGTGTCAGTAAACATGTATTAGTACAGTTATTGTAATAATTATAATAACTTATTACTGCTGCTTTGTGATGAGTTAGATTTCATCTGGTATTTATTTTTTGGATGTTATCCTTTATGAACGATTATGAACTGTTTTTGTTTTGTCTTAATTGTAAACTATTCATTTCTTGGAATTGTAAACTATTCATTTCTTGGAAAAGCTGAGTTGGTTTATACAATGCTGCAAGTTTGTGAGTGGGTAACTTTTCAGTGCAGCCCTCTACCCCATGACACAAGTTGTTACGTTAAAAACCGGTTGATGACTTGGTCGGTTTACTTTTGTTGTCTTTGCACATCAGCTGACCCTCAGAACCAAACAGTTGAGGAGTTTCTGTAACAGTAATTGTAGTCTGGTTAATTTATATGGCTCCACTTCAAGAGAAACTCCTCAGTGTGCTCATACACTTGGAAAGTACTAAGAGAAACTAAGAGTTACCGTTTACTGTTCTGGGACACTCGGGCTGGGAGCACCTCAGATGAGTTCACCTTGAAGTGACGCTTTATAAGATGCCAATTACAATTTCAACAACTTATTCATAAGTCATCAATGAATTAAAATATTGGGTTGGGTTTTCATGTGACAATATAACTGCAAGGGTTGGTGGATAAATGTTTTTAAATTTCATCTTTCTTTGAGATTATATTTATAGTTGAGAAATATAGTGTGACCTTTCAATGATCTTCTGCAGCAATCTTCTAATCTGCAAACGGTGCCTCGATTTGAATCCTCACTGAGATAGCTTTTTTCTCCGTTATTGGACTTGTAACATAACTGCTTTGCATAATTTGGTCATTGAATATTTTAATATTTTAACAGAGTTATAAGCCCAGTCTTCCCAAACTGAGATTTGTCTTTTATGAGATTTTAAAATATTACATTTGTTTAACTATGCACTATACAATGTTGCCTTTACTAGAAAGAGTTAGATCGGCTGAGTTAAATTACTTGTTATGTATTTCTTCATTTCTTTTGTGTCAGTGAAGTTATTCTGTTTTTAAAAGTAATTACAGTTTTTAGCAGTTCATTTTGGCCTTCTTTTTGTGGTACATTTGAAATTCAAGTCAGAAAGAAATGCTCTCATTGTTATTATCTGTACGTAATGTAGCACATATGGACTGGGACAGAATATTTCATCTGGACAACAGTATAATTATATTCAATGGCTTTTCTAAAGTGAACGATGAATTTATTTTTGTGTTTCTGTTGTTCAAGATTGTTATACTGAGTTGCACTGTTATAATGCATACATTTGGGTTCCAGACATTTAAAAAAACCAAGACGACAAACTAACTTGGAGCTTGAATTTTAAAACTCAACAACCTAAGATTTCGGGACTTGCTTTTACTTTAAATTGAGGTTTTTTAGCCTTTACAGGTCGTTGTCATTTTCCTGTACAAGTCTCTGATGAATGACTTCTTGAAATGAAAAGGGTTTTTCTTCATGGCCCTTGCAGCCTAGAGTCCCAGAAACTGAAATCTCATTAATAAGCCACCTTCGGGAGGCGAACCGCAAGCACTCTAACACTCCACTTCAAAGTCCTATCACTAACCTGCAGTCTTGTCCTCGAGACCAAGGTCTTGGTCTCAAGTGCACTCTAGTTCGTTTTTAAAAGTCTTGGTCTTGAGTCCAAATATCTTGGTCTTGAGACCAAAAGTCTTGGTCTTGAGACAAAAGGTCTTGGTCTTGGTTTTTCAAGACCAAGACCAAGACTTTTGTCAATATGAACAGTCATTTAACAAAACGTAAGAATTGTAAAAATTATTAAAATGTATCCAATTATTACTAATACAATTGCCTTTGTATTTAAAAAGTGTGAATGAGGCTTTACTGTTATTTTCGACAATTATTTTGACTTCCGGTTCTTTACCATGGAATGATTTAAAAACAGACTCACAATTTGTATATTTACATCCAGTGCTTGAAAAGCTACTGTGTGCCAGCGATTTCAGCACCTGTAGAACGTATTTTTTTAACATGGCGGAATTTTTATGAGGCCCCACAGGTCACGTCTTGGCCAGAAAATTCTGAGCGAATTGATTTTATAAGATGCAACAGGCATTTGGAATAACATTTCGCATGAAGAACTTTTGTTAATATGAATTCGAAATTCTCTGCAGTCTGCATTTAAAGTTGTTTTGCTCGAATAAAAAAAACTCATATTTTCATTAGAATAGCGAGTATTTCGACTTGACAATTTTTTAGTGAGGAATAGCAGTCCGGATATGAAGTGATTTTTTGGGTCTTGGTCTTGAGGTTCAAAGTCTTGGTCTTGAGGTTTGAGGTCTTGACAACAAGACTGCTAACCTGCAACTCCTTACAATACTCCCAGCCCAAATATCTTCGCGAACGTCTCGCCACCCCAACCAACCCTCTTTACCAATCCACCTCCTATCTCAGTCTTTCTCGAACTCCGGTCACCACTAGTCTCAAGTTCTCCAACCAAATCATATCCCACAGTGCACCGCGTCTCTGGAACGATCTTCCCTCTGAATTGCGGAAATTTTCGGTTCCTTCGCCGTCATTGCCAATCACCCAACATTATCTGCCTCAGGCTCCAGATCTAGATACCTGTATCAACCCTCATCTCGGGCTAGTACGGTCCAGTCTATCTCCCCACAGGTATTCCATTCAAAACTGAAAACACTCGCAGATCCTATCCTGATTCATCCTCTTTCCCCTTACCTCCCTCGCCGTTTCAACCCCAAACACTATCCTCCTTAGCCGTCTGTCTGCCTGACTGACCCCTTTGGATCTTGACCTGGAACCGATTTCACCCGCCTACCGATTGATTGTGATTTGATCGAGCGCCTCTGAATAAGCTTGTTCCCGCGACTTCGCTTTTGCGGGCGCTGTATAAATTTCTAGATTACGATTACGTACACGATTACCTTAAATTGCGTAGCCCATATTTAAACGGGCAGTTGTGATGAGGGAACTCGCCAATAAATTCATTGAAATATGAGCAGGGTCGAGGCCATACGGAAATCGTTCTGGCCAGAGTCGTCGCTGTAAAAACGCATACGTGTGTACATTTACATTTACCCCTTTCCACTCAAGTCTCACCTCTAAGAATTCTTACCCCGATTCACCTCACTTCGCCTTTCAATTCTCGACCTAAACGACACCCGCCTTATCAGCTACTCCAGAGTTTTTCAAACTGTGGTCCGCGGACCCCTGGGGGTCCGCGAAGGATATGGCGGGGTCCGCGAGAGCGTTCTGAAAATAATGTGATGCTTAACATTGCATGGTTTTAGCATTAAGCCTGTGTTTTCAAATTCATACGCTACTTATAGTATGCCTGTAACTGTATGACCCACAAGGATCCAATTGGGTATTCGATCACACCAGTTTTGTGATGCTGCTTATAGTTATTCTTTGCGTAGTAGGGCCTACAGTGACGTAAATTTAAGATGTAGGCTTATGGTCACGTTACATTTCTAGCCTAATAAAACGTGTGTTTTAATAAAATTTAATATATAATTTCTGCTAATCGACTGCTAATCATTTCTGCACCCAATGTAAGCGCGATGTATTTGAAGCCTTCATCAGAAGTAGGCCTACAACTAGATTCCATTTAAAAAGGTTTAAGACCGATATTCACAAAACAAACCTTGAATGTCTGCAAGTGTTTCATTTAGAAAATCAACACTGAATATGAGTCTGGTTGTTTTTTCCATGGAAGAAACACTGAAGCTCTAGCTAGGACTCTGGTTGTGTTTACATAAACGCTATATATCTTCTCATTGTAACTCTGAACTGACTTGGGTTTTCTGAAAAAAAACACTTGCTCTATAGTCTGTAGCACTAAGTATTATAATTACAGGACACAGCTAGTTAGCTAAAAAAATGTCTAGTGGTTCCTCCAGTGAAGGCTTCATTTGCAATATGCTGGTCTATTTCCTGATTGTGTACTCTGGACTTGTAGAATTAGAAATTTGTGGAATTCGCCTGCTTTTAGCCTTTAAGTGAACGATAATACAGAGATTTGCAAAGCATATCCCTATTTCGTTCACGTTCGCTGTTACATGCTAACTATATAATTTTGCTGCTTGTATTATGGATAACTTTCTGAAACGTAAGAAAACAGTGCTTAGGCCTATCCAAAATGGCACCAATTATGGACAGTGTTTGCAATTGCAAAGCAAAGCAAGCACATCCCTCTCGCTGACATTAGGCCTACTGGTTTTTGGCGAAACCGATGTTATTCATTTCTTTTTAAAATGACGGTGTTCCATAGTTATTGCAGGGAGTTAATAACAATTTATTTAGTGTTACTTTTTATATTATAACTAGCTGTAACCCGTGAAAAATCACGGTATATAAAAAACAATTATTATTGCAGTGATAACAATAACGTCATATCATAGGCCTATAGCCGTCGTCAAGACAACCGTCGCCAAGGCGGCAGTATAGTGACGTCACAAGTGTTCGTTACGGGACGGACAGACAGACAGACGTACAACGGCTATTATGTTGTTTAATAGTCCTTAGCGTCATAAATAAGCAAGCGTGTATTGTGGAAATAGTCTGTCTGACTGTTATTTTTATTAAATTTTAAGTGATAGGGGTCTAAATTTTGCTTTGTAAATACTGGGATCCGCGAGCTATGCCTAGAAAAAATAGGGGTCCCTGGTCCAAAAAGTTTGAAAACCTCTGAGCTACTCGACCTCGATCCTCTGACCACCTGGCAACCGAACTCTGGCCTCCTTTTGACTACCCTTTGGACAACCCCTCTGACTCGACTCAGCGATTACGATTAACACAGGCGCAATGGGCCTATATTTATTTGTGTAAGCAATCGGTGCTGAAATTTGTTTGCATTGATTAATTATATTCATTTTGATCAGAACATCAGTTGTTTGACGCACGGCTATCCTTGCATTGTTCCTATGCTCCACATTGTTCCTATGCTCCACAAGGCATACCAGTGAGGAAAAATTCGTCAAACGCTGCATATTCAGATAATAAAAACAAAATATACCATAACAAAATGTACCATACCACCAGTTTTATGAGGTAAAGTTTGACTCCATGCTGGTGGATCTATGCTATCTATCTAGGTATAGTCTATCTGCAGTCTACTAGGCCTAATTCGATCACTGTTCTATAGATATGTGAACTGCTGACATTTCTCGCTTTTCATCCGATCTTTCGTTTTTCCAAGCAAGAATGGCACGAACGCATATAGTACCTTTTGTACAATTTTACTACAAAGACACCGTCGTTGATTTTGGTTTTCCACCGCTCTGACCTTACATGGTCTGGATTGCGGTGGCAAAGGCGACAGAGAAGAGGATGACAGCTAATGCACTCGTCTGGGTCGGCGCTTTGTTGACTTTTGTCATGGGTTGGACAGATCGCATGACAACGCGATCGTTGAGGGCTTGAGTAGGACGGAAGTTGTTTGCCAACGTAGTTGATCCGGTTCCGTGCACAGTCGAACGCAACATATTCAGCTGCAATATTTACAAGTACAAGATGTAGTACACTGTAGTCAATATTTGCAGACCTATTTTATGGCAGTCTGTAAAGAATAGTCAATATGATTAGTCATTTCCTGCACATTGGCCTGCACATTGGCCAATTATACACAGGACTCGAAACTCACAATTTAACGTTTTGTGACTAGTTTGAGGCAGTTCTCTGGCGGACAGGAAATAAGCGTAGGGCCTAATCGTACAATCTCAACTGTTAAAGCGCCACTTGAAAGTGAAGTGCGGACTGTGCGGGGCACCAGCTTATTGACGAGCGCTGCGTCAATTCAGAGGTGTTTTTCAAAGGGTAGTCAAAAGGAGGTCCGAGTCTGGTTTTAAGAGGGTCCAGATCAAGAGAGGAATCGGGGCAACTGCTAAAGCGGATGTCGTTTAGGTGGAGAAGAATTGGAAGGCGGAGGATCAGATGAGTCATGGTAGGAGTTGTTGAAAAGGTGAGAATTTAGTTTTGAATGGGAAGCCTGGGGGTGATAGCCTGAGGCGGATGCTAGAGAGCGAATGGCAATGATGACGGAGGAACTGAGAATCTGCGGAATTCGGGAGGGAGATCGTTCCAGAGTCGTGGCGCAGTGTTCGATGTGACTCGGTTGGAGAATTTGAGATGATTAGTAATCGAGGGGAGGTGGGTCGAAAAGGACTGAGATAGGAGGATGAGCGGGTGGAGCGGGTTGCCTGGATGGCGAAGAGATCACGGAGGTACTTGGGTTGGAAATATTGTTGGGAGTTGTAGCTAGTGAGAGCGACTTTGAAGTGGATTCACTCCAGAATTTTTAGCCAATAGAGTGATACTGAGGATGGGAGTGATATGAAGATGTTTGGGCGTTCTAGTGACAGCTTGGATAACTTACAGACGCTTAATTTGGGTGGATTCAAGGTCGCGAAAGAGGAAATTGCAGTAATCGAACTTTGAGTGGACAATGGTGGTAGCAATGGTGGAGGCATAAATTGTCTGGAATTAAATCATAATCACTTTTGCATATAACCAGACACCAAAGTGGCCTTTTAAAGTAACTGAACAAAATCGTCTGATAGCAGACTACAGTGCAAGGGCTTTCTCATCATACAGCCTATGCCTTTAAGCTTTCCAAGGTCGAGCATGGGCCGGATGCGTCGGAGGTCACGAATGTGCATGAAGCAGGAACGCGAGAGGTTGGAGATGTGGTTAGAGAAGGAGAGATATGGATCAAAAAGTAATACCAAGATTGCGGACGCGGGAGTCAGAGGTGAAGGCAATAGCTAGACGAAGAGTTTGTCGATAGGTGTATGGAATTGTCAAGGATTTTCTTGAGTTGATCAGGAAGGTTTAGGATGATGACTTCTGTTTTGGAAAGGTTAAGGCAGAGGAGGTTGAATGACATCCATTGAAAGATGAGGTTAACCACGTTGAGTAATTGTGTGATACACGTATGAGAATAACTCACTTATGCTTATTGTAGTCCCCTAGCTACACCTTTATCAACAGTAGTTCTAAGAGGCACATGAGTAAACATAACCACAACTATGCAAACTAACCACAACAGTTCAATGACAGGATAACATAATATAAGGTGCACCACACATGACCTAAGATTTAGGCTACCGTACGTAGGAAAACTGTTCTACACTATGTCACTATCTATATATAGGCAGGCACTTAGATCTACATAGAATACAATGGATATTTAAGTTGAATAAACTATTATTCCAGCACATATTGTGCTTCGCAGCTTGAGGCTCTACTAATGAATAGGGCCTACCTGTTTATCGGATATAGTGAGTGGATCTGTGAAGACGGTCCATACAACGGTCTGTACACAGTTGGGAACTGTGAGGCTTCCGGAGTAGCGGTAGAAGGACATGTCTCTCGGTGGAATCCAGTTGGACAGAGTCAACGAACCAACGTCTGTTGAGTTCCCTACGTTTGTACGAAGACAAAAGCACAAGATTAAGAGCGATTTCATGCAATAAGAACACTAGGTGTCAAGTGCGTAGGCCCCTATGTAATTATGTATAAGCCTATAGAGTACACCCATGCGCCTGTGCTTGTGAATTCCAGTTCGCCTCCTGTTGGTGGCGTAGACCTACCGCAGAGATTTAAATCTCGAGTTGGCACGGTCCGTACACGAAAACCTGGATGGCATCTGATCTCCCTTGCTTCAACCCGTTTAAAACTGAATTCACATAATTAGGCCTAAAGGCCTGCGTGACCAGCTCAAGAAAATTTCAGATTCCTCTACTTTCCTCAACCCTATAGACTCTACTTCCACCAACACATTCACTGCCAATTAATTCTCCTGTCCGCAACATAGGTGTGAATTTTCGACCAAACCCTTAATTAGCTTCTCCGAACATATTGCCCATTTCCAATCTTGTTTCATGCAGATTCACGATCTTCGCAGAATCCACCCTACGCTTGACTTCAAAACCTCAAACCGCATCTAGGCCTACTGTCGCCACATCAATTGCCCATGCTAAACTTGGCTATTGCAATTCGCTCTTCCTGAATACAGACACCACCCAAATAAACCGCCCGCAAGCTACGCAGAATGCTTTCATTTGTGCTGTCACTAAAACCCCCAAACATTATCACACCACTCCTTTCTTTGAATCCTTCTACTGGCTTAAACTATCTGAACGAATAGAATACAAGTCCTAGCACTTATCTACAACACACTTCAATCCTCCCAACTCTCCTATAGTCGTCAGTTGTTTGCGGTCCAATCACTTCACGCTACCCGTTCCTTTTCCGCCCTTACACTTCTCCGCCCTTCTGTCACCTCATCACTAAAATTTGCAATTCGCTCTATGAGCTATAGCCGTTCCGCCTCTGTGGAATAAGCCCCGATCTGATCCATCCTCCGAACTCACCATTGCAAATCCTCACATCCATCTTGCTATCTCTCCACAGGTCTTTCACTCAAGACTGAAAACACTGCTCTTTCAGAAATCCTTTCCTGATTCCTCTTCTTCCCCTTGCCTTTCTCCACGCTTCAATGTTATTCTAAGGACCATCCACCTTAGCCGCCTGACTGTCCGCCTGCAGGACCCCTTTCGATCTTGTGTTTGACTAAGCGGCTGTGAATAAGCTGGTTCTCGCGACTCCACATTTTTGGGTGCTGTAGAAATCTCCAGATTACGATAAGTGGTCTCCGATTAAAGTCTTAACCAGTCTTGTTGTCAAGACCTTAAACCTCAAGACCAAGACCAAGACCAAGACCTTGAACCTCAAGACCAAGACCAAGACCAAGACCTTGAACCTCAAGACCAAGACCAAGACCAAGACCTTGAACCTCGAGACCAAGACCAAGACCAAGACCTTGAACCTCAAGACCAAGACCGAGACCAAGACCCAAAAAATCACAGTCGTATCCAGACTTCTATTCCTTACTAAAAATTGCGAAGTCGAAATACTCGTTATTTTAATGAAAACATGAGTTTTTTTCTTTTATTCAAGCAAAACAACTCTAAATGGAGACTGCAGAGAATTCCGAATTCGTATTAACAAAAATCCTTCATGCGAAATGTTATTCCAAATGCCTGTTGAATTTTATAAAAACTAATTTGCTCAGAATTTTCTGACCAAGACGTGACCTGTGGGGCCTCATAAAAATTCTGCCTTGTGAAAAAACACGGTCTACAAGTGCTGAAATCGCTAGCACACAAAGCAGCTTTTCAAGAACCGAATGTAAATGTACAGATTAATCGTGAGTCTGTTTTGAAATCATTCCATGGTAAATAACCGGAAGTCAAAATAATTGTCGAAAAACAGTTAAGCCTCATTCACACCGTGTAAATACTAATGCAATAACTGTATGAGTAATTACTGGATAAATTTTTAAAATTCTTGCCGTTTCTTAAAATTAATGACTGTTCATATTGACAAAAGTCTTGGTCTTGGAAAACCAAGACCAAGACTTTGAACCTCAAGACCAAGACCAAGACCAAGACCTTGAACCTCAAGACCAAGACCAAGACCAAGACCTTTGGTCTCAAGATCAAGACCAAGACCAAGACTTTTAAAAACGAACTCGAGTGCACTCGAGACCAAGACCTTGGTCTCGAGGACAACAAGACTGGTCTTAACCCTAAGTCAGAGCTGGGTTAAGACTTCCAGGGCCCTAACCCCAAAGCAAAAGCCAATTACCAACGTACGGGTATCTGAACATAAAGTTCTAAACGTAGGGCCTACATGGTAAGCTATGTTTTTCCTAATGAAATAATATAGGCTAAATAAAAATACATGCATTGCGCTCATACCGTTAATTAATCATTTTATCAGTTTATAAGCAGTTTCAGGGTAAAGCGATACATTATATTTAAAATTATGCAAAATTATGAGGTTGCTCCAGATTTTATGGGACCTCAAAAACGTTGTGGAACTTGTGGGTCCCTAAGCCATGCGCCTTAGTTGGCTTATGCTTTAATCCGGCACTGGGCGTGACGCCTATTCAAACGGGCAGCGGTGGTGATGAGATCTCACTCAATAAGTTATTTGAAAATTAGCAGGATGGGGCCTTACAATCGCTATAGAAAACGTGTAGGCTACATTTACATTTACAAATGATCAGAAGAAAACAATATGTAGCGTAATGTAAAGCTCTGGAATTTATCAGCGCCACGTCACAAAAGCCACGTAAGGGAGACCATGCAGCTCTACTCATTGACCGGCGCTGATGTGATCCTCACAGATAACGCTTGTTTACCTGGTCCAGCGATGCTTCCCAGCATAGACCAAATGGGAGTTAGATCGGAATTGTCTTCCGGATTTGTCTAAAATGAGAAACAGACATCTGATTTTAAATCAGTTGCGGACAGAGAGGAGATAAGCGTGCAAGAGTCGTGTAGGGCCGAGTCATTGGGTTAAATCGTCACCAGTCGCGTGAATCAGGGTCCTATATCCATAAATCTAGTCTGCAATGTGTGTCTGCGCGTCTCGAATCTATCAGCAGACTATTTGTCTGTTCGCCTGCTATTGCCTTAAATTAAAGCTGAACAATAGTTCCGTAAAGAGTTTTTAGTTCTTTCGCATAGATACAGATACTGTTGAAGACAGTTTACAGGCCCGGTTCGTCCATATGGGCAGCTGGGCCGCCGATTTTTAGGGGCCGCCAATTTTCAATTTTTTCAATTATTTTGTTATTATTATTCGTAAAACGAGGTGAATGACTAAAAAAGGTCATCAACTTTTTCTGTGCTTTGCGCCGCCGGTTTGCCTAGGGCCGCCGATTTCGCCGATTTGCCCAGGGCCGCCAAATGTCTTGAGCCGGGCCTGACAGTTTATGTGAAATTTCAAATGCTGAATTACTATTCGCTGAAAATGTTTGGCCAAGAGAGAAAAACAATCGAAACTAAAACCAGCCCACTTGGCAAATCGTATGATCAAGTATGCTGACGATACTTATTATATCTGTTAATACCTTCCTCAAACAGTGCAATGATTAAGGCAGAACTGGTCGATGTCTCGGAGTGGGCAGAAGGGTGCAACCTTAGGCTGAATCACAAGAAGACCCAGGAGATGATTATACATCCGACTCCCCGGGGGCGGGGTGGGGGACTTGTCAAGGGTTAGGAACATGGTGATTTTGGGGTCACCATGACTGATACTCTCGGTTTTGAACTGTGGC
Source organism: Allolobophora icterica (assembly GCA_963556255.1). Lineage (NCBI taxonomy): Eukaryota > Metazoa > Annelida > Clitellata > Crassiclitellata > Lumbricidae > Allolobophora > Allolobophora icterica. The sequence goes on along the minus strand of OY744608.1, from coordinate 29,445,696 downwards.
CAAGCAAGACCGCGTTGTACGCACTGCGCATTCTGACCGCATATGGCCTTCTGGGCCAATGCTGCATGACGTGGTGCGGACGACCACAGTGGCCTGCCTGGTTTACGCGGCCCCGCTATGGTGGGGGGTCCGTGAGGCATGCAGCAGGAGTGCAGTCGAGTGCTGTCTATGATGAATCGGTTGATCCGACTACGCTATTTACTGGAGGAAAGCCCAACTTTCGAGCAGCTGTGTCGCAGGGCAGACAAGAACCTCTTTGCTTATGTCCTGGACAATTCGGGTCACGTGCTGTACCCGCTTCTTCCCTCTGAAAGGGCGATCCCCTAGCCTTGCACCCACGATCGCACGACCGAATCATCCCACGAACAGACCATCTAATGCGCCAAACGTTCTCAATAAGATTTATATCTTATTTAATATCATGTTCACCAACGTGCGGTAAACAATTGGAATTAATAAGGAATGTACTGATCTTATCTTATCTTGTCTTAAAATCGAGTATACCTGGAAAAAGACGGATAATATCGCCAGACCATCTGAGTGCAAACTGGCATGGGAGTAGTCGGAGTACTTTGCCGAATAGTGAAGAAATTGCATCTGCAAAGATTCAGAAAGTCAAACTGTCACTCATTATTTAATTAGAAAATATAAACGTAGGGCCTATAGTTTTCCATATCACATAGACTAAGTTCTTCACAAGGGAAGAACCCAAATTCTTTAGAAAAGGCTCCTAATTAAGCCGTTAATAGACGAATCGTTGGATTACCAGAGCGAGTAGCGCTGTGCCTAATATTAATAAACTATTGTGTTCCATCTATAGAATAAACAATAATAAGGCCTACTATTATAAAATCTCCCCTCTGTTTTGTCCTTTTTACTGAAGCAGTTCTTCGAATATAGAATGACCAGCTGTA